>JAQFJA010000013.1:7272465-7299549 GCA_029874485.1 Naso brachycentron | reverse complement strand
AGGTTTAGATTCAAACTTTCCAAATTAACTGCATTCATCTTAACCGTCTGAGGTATTTTTTTTTTATATACTCAGTGAATGAAAAATACTATTTTAAAGTTCTGTGTTAATTAATTTTATTTAGCTCTTGCTATATTCTTAGTATATGTAAAAATAAAATAAAATAAAATAAAACAAGAATTTACATGTATTAAAATATTTCTCATATTTTTCCTTGTAAAGTTAAAAATATTTTAATGGTTTAGTTTGTAGAAATTTTAAAAAAAGAGCTGAGTTTTATTTACGATGGTTACTCTTGTACTGTATAGCTATATAAAAGTACACCCATCCAATCAAATGCCATTTGATGTGTCTAGTCAACTTAGCCATAAAATTTTTAAAGTGGGGACCCTGGCTGAGAAGAGAATGCTGACAAAAAAGTAGAATATAATCAAATTGTAATATTATTATTGTGTATTACAAAATATAACTTTTTTTCCTGCCAGTCAAAATATCATTCACAAAGCTGCTCTGCTCCTGAGGCCTTTAGCTAGTCTGTTTGCTAGCATCTAGCTAGCTAGTGCTGAGTCACAAAAACTGATGCATTTTTGTAAAGGAAAAAACCTGTTGAGCAAACCAGCAAAACTATAGTTGGGCTGTTGTTCCAAATTTATCTTGGCTTAGAAATTTTTGAGAGCCCCTCACCGAGCACATGATATAAAACCACACTTGACTATTGATGGGCTAAAAGCTAAGCTATAGTGCGTTGCTATGTAAATGCTAAAGATAGCTGACAGCAGACAGCTAAGCTCAAATCTACTTAAAGGTTTCAATCCTGAATAGCTAATAAGCCAAGCAAACTAAGGAAAATTTAGTCTACAAATAATTCCAGGACTTTTCACAAAATCTCCTCTTGATCCACAAAAACCATTACAGGAGTGATTTGTTATTGTACTTTGGCATAAGACATTTCAGTGGCTTTATTTTGAGAACTTTTTACGGAAGAAACTACTTACTTGTTAATCTCCAGTGAGTGCACACTGTATCTGCTCTCCAGTTTATATTTGCCAGGGCTGGCAAGAGGGTCAATTGCCACATTGTTTTTATACCTTCAAGTGGGAGGCAGAAAGTATGAAAGACGACAGACCATAGGAAACAGAAAGAATGAAACAGAATCAATAGAATATGGAAATAGATGGAGCTCAAAAGAAAAGTAGGATGTTTAGGGGACAGACAGGACAGACTTGAGGTCATGCTGCGGAGAAGTGTGTCTGTGACCTACCAGACGACCCGTGGGTCGGGCCAGCCACTGACGGTGCAGTGCAGCCGCACACATTGCTTCTCCCACACGGTGTGGGAACGTGGTTTAATCACAAACTCCGGAGGATGCATCAGGCTGTCTTCGTTCATGCGCTTAAAGTGCTCCTCGTGTTCATGGATCTACAAACAGAGCAGAAACTTAACACCGAAACACTCAAGACAATTGCACCCTTGTAAAAAAAAAAAAACAATACATAATTTCTCCAGGAATTCACAATGCATGGTTGAAGCAAAAACAAAGCATTTACACACACAAATTCAGCAAGATCCCAACATATCTTTACTTGGTTGACACATGCAACATGTAGTGTGTGGGCATGTGTTGATCATTATGTCCTATGAATAGCTAGGGGTGTTGAGGGCCTGCTAGTTGTGTATCCATTGAGTCAACACATTATGACAACACCACTGGGACACTGCCTCCCTGTGTCTCAAGAAACACGATCTCCTGAGGAATTTCTCACCCAGTAGTATCTGGCAGAATGGAGGCAGATACATAGAGTGAGGGAAGTCCCTGTGGCTTTTATGATGCTCAGTGAATGGGAGGGTATTCCTTGACATAATCGCCCAGAGAAATGAATAACTCCCTTGTGTGAGAAGTAGTAAGAATCCCGAAGTAGTAACCACAAGCAGTTGGGGTTTAGTAGTACTGCAATATAAAGGTTACATCATAGTGTTATTAAACTAATATTACATCTACACTGATGCTAAGGAGAATGGATAAACATCTGAGCAAACTCTAAGGTCTTAACTGGACACCAATATGATGGTGTCACATCCTGTCACATTGTTCTGGGACATAAAAATGACCTTAATACGGCTACATATAAAATTCCCCCACTGACCCTTTTGTTTAGAGAGATGCGTTCAGCTGACTCGCGCATCGTCTCCTTCCTGGAGATCAGCTCTGACCTCTCCATCTCCAGGCCACTGGTGAACAAATCCCTGCGAGCCACATACGCAGCAGTGTCCTTCACCCTCGCTTCCTCTGTGTCCGACAATCCGGAAGCAAACTCTCGACTAGGAGTTCATAGAGCAGAGCCAGGGGTGGGTGCAGGGAGCAAGGCACATGATTAAAACTGGAGTAATGGTAATGCAAAACAATCCTGTCATGGTAAAGAGTTTTACCTGCCCCGGAAGATAGGCACTACATAGCCGATGATTTGGTTCTCTTTATCCACAGCCAAGTAAGTTGGCTTGGCTCTCTTTGGTTCAGGGCTCAGTCTGCTCCCCTCCAGCCCAGAATGTGAAGACACTTTAAGTCTGGGACAGATGGAAAACCATCAGCCCGGCACCCAACAAGACAGTGCAACTGGTAACATTAACATGTGGGGATAAAGCCAAGGTGAAGGTAGATGGATGGGAGATTAGGGATCAGCAGGAAAGTGGATGGTTTAGTTTTGAATGTTTAGCATTTTTTCACCTCCACAATAAGGCTGTCTGATACAAAAGACAAGATGAGATCCACCGAGGTCCTCCGAAAAACAGTTAAAATTGAAAAGGGACCCGAACAACACTTTTGCTGCAAACTAGTGGTACAAACTAGGTACAAATCTCAGAGAACACCCAATATTACAGCCAAAACAACTCACTAGCACTTTCAAATCCTTTTATACACAGAGTCCACAGTCATACTACAATTGTAACACTAGAGCTAAGGACCTGATAAGGTGGTAATGGCAAGACGGGTGACAGGGCAACTGCCCTCATTTTTCCGGTATCTATCTGGGTCACTGACCCTTTAGCTGGGACCACTTACATTCTCTTGACTTTACAGGATCAAGGCTACAACAACTCCTATTAATACGCATTATAATACAGGAGTTTCAGTTTTTATTACAGAGGTCCAGCAATGTTCTCTCATGTAACTAATCCAGCGTTCGTGTCTGCATAAATACGTTTCTATCCTTGAATAATGTCGTAATCACCCCGACTGTTAAATCATCACCACTTCGTAATTCTCCTTTCCTCGCCTCAGTACAGATTCGGTGGCTTGTTGGCCGTCCAGCAGTGAGTGTGAAGGCAAATATCAGATGGTGTTAGTAAAACCTAAGCTCTCTGACCTGTTCACACTCTCCAGGCCAGTGTATTTAAAGATTTGCCAGGCACTGTGAAAGACAGGATCCCCATTAACTGGGTCTATTGTTATTCCTCTTGACAAATGGTAGAGAAGCATCTTTAAGATTTTAAAATTAGCACTTAAGTGGTAATCTCGAAGATATTTGTTAAGGTAAACCAATGGGCCACTGATGAAGCACTTGTATGTGCAGCATTGCTGACGTATTTGGACAAAATATCAGTACAGCAGTATATTGTCATCTTGACTCATGCAATACAATTACTGAATCGCTGGCCACCAAATATGGATATTTTAAAGTAGTAAAGATTTGTGCCAGCCACTTTTAAGTCTAAGTTCGGACCCCCTTTGGTTTTACAACATAGATGGAACACATTAAATTTTTTATTCATGTATGTGAGGTTTGTTTTCTTCAAAACAGATATAATGATGTATCATTACATGATTGTCTTGCAATATATCAATTATCATAGAGTCACTGTATCATATTATCATTTATTATCATAATTGTGGACCACCTATTGCATATTGTATGGTGAGTTACTCTGTGAATCCCACCCCTATTGCCAAGTACTATGATTTGGGTGTCTGTGGCAACTTTCCCTCGCTAAATCAGTAGCCACACACAGTTAATGACACCTTTTATGTCAGTCAGCAGGGATTGGTCTGCCCAGAGGGTAGGTGGAGCTAACACCACAGGTTCACTCTCAGTTGTGTCTGTTGTGTATGAAAAAAATACAGCATCCAGGCAACGACAGTACAAGTACAGGTCTAAAGAAAAAGAAAAGTCAACATTGTGAAGAGGGGAAACATGCAATCTACCGACGTCATACAGTCGACACCGTTTGGTTTCCAAATGAACTCTGGGAGAGGAGGTACAAAAGCACACCTGCAATCACAATTTAACGCCAAAGGTGCCATCAGAAACAATTTCACTCAAATCTTCCAGATTACCACTTTAAACCAAACTTATTGACGTAACCATCATTTTTAAATTTGCTTCAGTATTTGTTAATTTTTAAAATTTTCTCTCTCCTCGCAAAACATTTAACCAGACACACAAATTAACACAAGCTAATTTGACCAATTTATATTCTCCAGTATAAACATATGTAGCAGTGCTCTCAGTGCCGCACAAATTTGAGCAGCAACTAACGAACAGCAATGCTCCTCGTGTCTAGTGGAAAGGGTTAGTTTCAAAGATAAAGTTATAAATGTGAATATTGTGTGGTTTTAAAGATATTAAATTCACAGCACAGAGTATCAGATTTCAAAGAGTGTCCAACACGTTACTTTCCCTCCATCATGGTATGCACAGGTCAGGATTCTATTTCAGTCTATGCCATAAACCACACGTCAGCCATTACATAACAGTGCATTTCCTTACTGCTTATCTAACAAAAGTTTTAGCTCTAAACAGAGCAAACACCAGACAAAAACTAAAAAAGACATATATCCAATAATCCTTCCAGTTATGTAGGAATAGGTGAGTTAAAGGTAAGAGTTCGTCAGCATGCATAACAGCAAGGAGGGCATCTCGGCGCCTGCATGCAAAGATCTTCATGCAGGATTTAAAGCTGTTTTCAAGCTTTATGGAGGGTAAAAATCCTCAGGTATGTGGGTGTTGATCAATGAGAGGAAGGCCGGTTAGCAGGTGATAAGGAAGTGATCCAGCAAGAATGATGGAGGTGAACTTGATCAGTTGGGTTGGGTGATGGTGTTAAGGGAAGCAGGAGGGATTTCCTGTAACAGTGATTGATGAGGGTACAGTCCTCTTCTTCCTCCTTACCCCCTGCTCCTGCTGATACTGGAGGCGCTGCTGCCAGAAGCATAGCTGCTGCTGGCCCGGTACTGGCTCAGTTTAGACGCCGTCTCCTTGCTGTGGTAGCCACGGTCGTAGTGGCGATGGTGCTTCTGGTAGAAGGGTATAGATCCAGACATGCTGCAGGCCGCTGCGGGTACGAGCCTTGTTTTTCCTGAGTTTCTTGCTGCCTGTTTGTCTGTTTGTCTGTTTGTAAGTGTCCAAGAGCAGGTGGAGCGACTGTTATGATATACTGTAGGCTAACTGCGACTTTAGCTCAATTTTAAATGTTGATTGGTTGCTATAACAAGCTCCTCATGCTTTTATTTACTTCAACATGTTCTCGATAGTTGAACATGGAATGTTAATTTAGCTCTCAAGATGGACAGAAATCAACTTTGCTGAAACAAAAACAATATTGTGGAGAAATTATTTACGAAGAAAACAACAAAGAAAAGTTTTTTAACCATCACGAAATCTGAAAATTCAAACCTACAAAATCAGCTAGCAAGACACATTATACGATTCAGGCAATCAGGCACTTTCCCAGCATGCTTACACGGACATATGCAACAGGTACAACTTGGCTTATTATTCAATGCACAATGGCAAACACTCACCCTGGACACCAAGCCTCAAACTCCAAGCTTTACAGGAAAAGAGGGTCCAACTCCACAATTAAAGCTCGATATCCCAGCAAACCTACAGGTAGGTGCGTACAGGGCTGCGGTCTACACAACAAAAATAATATTGGCCCTTGCCGGAGTGTCCAAGCAGCAGTCAAAGCCTTTTATGGTGAGGGTGGGGATAAATATAGCTGAGAGCAGAGTGTTGGGGGCAAGTCAACTCCCATAGTGCAACACATTTATGGGTGCAGGTCTCTGACGATGAGCATTAGTGCCTGATATGCAGGTAAACACAGGCTTACTTTTTTGTATTTTGTCCAAAATTTATCCATATTGTTTAACCTATTTAAATGAATTTTTGCCTCCCTTACCAAGCCTCTGTATGTGTGAATTATATTTACAATTTAATGTACGTATCTGTAGTGTATTTCTTTCTGTTTTACTTTTGCTTGTTTGCTATTTTATTACTTTATGGAAAAAGGAAATAAGTACTTGTTACTAATATGACAAAGTCTAAATACTTTTAAAGGACCCTACCTGAGTCACTGTGTCATTGTGCTTTGTCACCATTGGCTACACATGTTACATAGACCCCACACATTTTTCCCAAAATAGCTTTATCAATGAGATATTGTGTTTGTACATTTTGTCCATATCCGGTAATGTTACAGACAGTACCTGAAAATGTGTGACAGTATTATTTAAAAAGAACATTCATGTAAAATGTTTCCTTTATGCTAATATTTGAGGTAGGAACGCAGCACTTGTAAGGAACTATTTTTTCAGGTGTAATAACTTTCGTCTCAACGACTCCCCTCTCTTTCTCTCTCAATGATTTTTGACAAAATATTTAGAAGGTTGAATTACCAATACCTTTCAACTTTAACGTATCCTGTAGTGTTTCAACATGAATGGCAGTCTGTATTATGGGTATGGGTATTAAAAATGCAGTATGAAATAAACTAAAGCATACACATGGTCAAATTTTAACAACAACATTTGTAGAAGATAGCGGTAAACTCTGCTAATGGTGAGAAGTCAAAAATGGACTGGTATGGTCCTTTGGATTAATGTCACAATACAACAAAACCCTCACAGTTCAACGTTTCTCAGGTTTCATTGATAACAAAATTTCTCAAGTGTTCTGCTTAATTTCACAATGTTAAATTTAATTTAATTGGCTTTCTGTTATTTTTCTAAGTTTTGAAGTCTGTCACGCAAACATGAAGATCCTGCTGGCTTTGAGGCAACACTGTGTCATTGCTGGTTAATCTGCAGCAGCTTTTGTATTGCCTTTTAAACGCAGCAGTCTCAGCTGTGACTGTTGCTAACTTTAGCTATGCTATTGTTATTTGCTTCACATACATCAAATGCCAGTTACTGTCTCCTGTCACTCTCTCTTTCAGTCTCACTCTCATTTGTGGAAGCACATGGACGTCCCATCATTACCCTGCTGGTCGTAAACTGCTTCTTAAAGAAAGAGTTCAATAAATCCAGCGGAAGATTTATTTATTATTTTTATTCCTGTTTCAGTCCATTGCTGAGACGTTGATAAAAACACACTCCTGATGCCAGTACAACTCAAACACATGATTTTACAAATATTATTTTGAAAAGAAAGGACTTCTCTGTTTAAATAAAGTTTGTTGGAGGCCCAACGGCAGATGGATTTAATTTGGCTGCCAGATATTTTGGACATTATTGTGGAAACTGACTGCAACACAAACCCTGAGTAAGTTTCCACGGCAAACAAATCACGTCAGTGAACACCTCTTTGGGCTTTGTGTCAAACATTCATCCTTTTTGGCCCTCGCCCCTCACCTTTCCACACGGTACAACATTCAGCACTGCAGCATAACTAAAATATTATGGCAGCGATCTGAAATGCACTCTGATTAAAGGAGATCAACCCTGAGGATAACAATACACGACACTAAGCAGGGTCACAGCACAGCATGCTGTCTAATGAATGCGGGATTGATTTTACATGTATAACACGATGTGTCACAAGCCACCAAATAATTTGCCAACATGGCAGCTTTGAACTTCTATGATTAACTAAGTGGCAACGCAGTAAGCTAATCATCAGAAAGCAGCAGAGCCTGTTACAGTTGCTGGCGTGAAGGCTTGTTGACTCTCAAGCCTTTAGTGCATTTTAACTATATGTTTACTGACAAGAGTAGTTCAAGATTTAAGGAATTATGCTTTTTAACTTACTTGGGAGTTAAAGAAGACTGGCACCACTTTCACGTCTGCAGGTAGCAGCTGGTTAGCTTAGCTTAGCATTAATGAAAAATGGAAAACAGAGGGAAACAGCTGGCTTGTCTCTTTCCAAAGCACCGTGCTTAACAACACTATGAATGCCAAACTTACATCCAGCAAACAAGTCGTAAAAATCATTCATGTTTGCCTCGTCATTGTAATTCACAGTTAGAAACATCTGGAATTTCTAACAGTGATGATGTTGCTCATGGTAAAAAGAACTGTAGAAGTGTCAACAAACTGCTGGCCATTTCTTCTAAATAAAATATCAACACTAGTAAAATTGCTTGTTTGTTGGAATCTGGTTTCATTTATGAACAAGTTAGTGGGGGTTACCATGAGTAAACAGTCAAAGTGGAGAAAAGGGATGCCCTCAATGTGTCATATTCTTTCATTCTGTCTGAATGCATAATAAAATTCACTAATTAACATATTATATCTTGTTTAATACCTACAAAATCACATCATATTTCTTAGCCAGACACAGTGACTCTCCAGAGTCTCAGCACATAGATTGAAAAACTTGTTGCTTTTACAGACTACATCAGTTTTTGAACCAACGGAGATATGCTTTGCTGATAAAAACACTAGCCTGTGCAGCCCATTTTGCCCGTTCCTCACTTACACAAAACAGTTGTTTGACTGTCCAGATGAGAACGGTTGTAATTAATTGCATTCATGTTAGCAACATGTCACCCTGTTCAGCTGTCCAGGAAATTCTAACCGAATAGACGTCTCATGGGGTACATTAGGACTATTTTTATGTTCTGCTTTGGGACATTCCCACACACTGAAGCTATATGAATGTTTAAGTTACAGTTCTCACATTAACAAATTAACTGAGCTCTCACACAGGACCGGGTTACAAGCTAAGACAAACTATTCATGGCCTCAGTCTATAATATCACTGAACAGAATAAAGACTTTCTGTTAAGCTAGCACCCTCTAGTGGTTCAAGGTAACACTCCAACGTCAGGTAAAATGTTGTTCCATTGTTAAATATAAAGAGATCAAATGGAAAAGTTCAGAGGTTTCTTACTTTAACTTGGAAATTCAGGTAATTAGACCAAGACATGAAATACTTTTTTTTTTTTTTAACATATGTGAAAGCTGTTGCAGCCGACACTTTTGAAAGTTAGCCTAAGTTTAACTTCACAGTTTATTTTTGTGAGTGTAACTCTAATGAGTTATATAACATTTTGCTTTACATTTTAGTAAAAACACAACATAAGATGGAGAAACTTACTAACTTCCCACAGATAAAAACTATTTTTTTTTCTGCTTATGTGGAGCTTAATGAATAGCAGTTAGTTGGTATGTGCCTGCTCCTTTGAACTATATCAGACAAACATTGGATCGGATTTGTAGTTATTTCAATAATTTCATACATTATTCAACTTATATTGTAAAAAACAATCTTCCAACTCTGGTTATGTTGTTTGGTTTTTTGGACTAAAGATCTCCAGACTGGTGGCTTGTTTGGTTACACCATATATCACAGCTATAAGTAAGTCATGGCACATGTTCAATAAGCTTGTCATGAACTTTGAAAGTGACTGGACAAAGGGACAGATGCAGCTTGTTTTAACCTGTGAGTCAACAGTTCCATATCGTGCCTCTGAAGTCCTGCAGCAGTAAGCCTCTGTTCACAGCAATGACCGAGGTAACAACTGTTGTTTGACACACACTGGGCAGTCAATATCTATAATTATCCATTTTATCAACACATGCCCTTTTATTGTTTTGTATTGTTATTTTCTTCTACTTAATTTACAAGGAAAAAATCTTATTGGGGTTAAAAATCTCATTTGTTTCAAGAGATACTTGACCAAAAAGGTGGCATAAAACTATTTTTACAGTAATTTATACAATACAAAGAATTAAACAGACCCAGACAACTGCCACGCATATAACAAAAGTTCATTCATAAAAGCCAGTTGATAGCGTATGCAGACATTTGAGTCATCACATTACACCAATCAAGAAGGCTAATAAAAAGTTCTCTGAGGAACAGTTTCAACCCAGAGTGTCATTATTTGAATCAAATTTTCATAATTTATTAATGATCAAAAACATAACATATGATAGGCTTACTAAAAATCAATTATTTTGCATATATGCCTCATTGGTAACTCCTGCTCTTTCCCACGGACTTCGTTTGAGCTTTACTTTGCCTCATTGCACAATTCAGAGGAGGTTGGATTCTTTCTTCCCTTAAAAGGGCATCAGGAATGTCAGCGCAAGGGAGTGTTTGTGGAAGTTACATTTACTCCTCCGGGGGTGTGAAGATAAATTATTGTTTCAATAATGCAATAAAGGAACATTATCATCTGATTCAGAACATTTTTTCCTATCATTAACTCTCTGTTATAGTAGTCAGACCGACTCGGTCTGCAAATCGTTTTTAAAATGTGTAAAAAATTGTCGCATATGTTACGTGCCCCCCATATTTTAATCAGTTGGTTTGTTCTAAATGCTCGGTACGGACCCTAACATCATTATCAGGAAGTGAAGGGCGGTGGTTGAGAAAAAGAGCAGCACCGGGCTAGCAGACAAGTATCGGGTCGTTGACAGGTAAGACTCTGTTTCGTCTAATACAGTTAGCTACATTATAAGTACATTGCTAACAGGGATATAATGCGACTGTTGGCGATACTAAAGAACATATCGTTACCTGACTGTGAGGAAGCGGTGCCATTTTGAGTCTTCGGCTGATTGCTTTGAAAACACAGCTAACTGCTAGCTGCGCGGCTAATGGCTCGATAGCCAACGTAATGATAGTTTTCAATAGGCGGGCATAATAGATATATAAAATTAGCTGTTAGGTGTACGAATTAAAAATCTTCACTTGGTACTTGGCGGGTGCTCAGTCTACGTAGTCGTAGTGGTCTAATATTCATAGCTGTTGGCTATTATTTTATTCACGGTAGCACAAGTTAGGCCGCAAACCAATATAAGACTCTATAACTTACGTACGTTACATTACCTCATAATGTTAGTGCTCTTGTAGTTGTTGTAAGGTCCTTTACTAAATTAACACTTGAACAGATCAGATACGTTGTGAACAAAGCGGCTTGCACTGTTTGCTGAGTGCGCACCACTAAAACATGCAAATGTCCCCGTTACTTTCATCTAACGTTTTTTGAGTGTTTTTTCCGGGTCACTTGTGTTATAATTTGAAGATATTTTAAATTTGCAAATAACATTAGTGTTTTTATACTGTCAAGATATTCGGTGTTTAGTATTTTTATAAACCGAACTTTGCATTTTTTATTTTTAAGGATATAGCATTGTTTGTTGTTGGCAGTGTCTCAGATGTAAGATTTTCTGACTTGTCATCACATAGGGTTTTGGGCTTTGGATACGTGTGATTGACAGTTTACACATTAAATTATTAAATACAACAAAAAAAGTCTGATTTGTAGTTAACTAAAGCCATAATTATGGCAGCCCAAATTCAGAGCATTAATATATGTATAACTGAATGTTAAGGAAACATTTAGTCCCAGATAATATCCAGCCAATTCCCCATGTTGACACTTAAGTCTCAATACAGTATTATCTCTTTTGTAGACAGTATTTGCAGCCGGAGCTAGTTAAGTTTATTTTCCATCAACACACAATGGCAAGAACGTGACTGTCTGTCAACATAAAGATGTAAATGTAGGCTGGTTGAAGTCTACATCCAGGACATTGCCAGATAAGGACATCTGTCCTCACATCAGTAGTTTTCCTGCCCTTAATGCAGGCAGTGAGCTGATCAACCTAAAAAAAATGAGAACATTTCCATTTATAGCTCAGTGAGGGACACCGCACTGGGGAATCGCAGCCAGAGAATTAAAATAACCTGCCACTGAGGTTGGTCATGAGTGACGAAATCATATTTAGAGTAACAGCATGATCCACTTTACCTAGATCAGATTATCCCACTGTTTGTCAGGGGTGATCGTTATGCAGTCTTATCAAGCCTATTCTTGTCTTTCTGTCTGCACTTCCCTCTATTGTTCTGATATTGTAGTTGAGGAACAACAGTTTTACTGGCAAAGGAAGGGATGCACGTTTTCAGTCACCCACTATCACTGAACTATTGGAAGACAAGGAAATGTTATTTACAGTGACATTTCATGTTTGTCTTCCTTAAGGAGGAAGATTCTTGCTGTCTGCAGGATTTATAATCTAACAATGTGTGTGTGTGTCTTATTTATTTGTTTCCAGAGGTTTTAAAACAGTCAAGATGTCGAGCAAAAAGGCTAAGGGAAAGACCACGAAGAAGCGCCCTCAGCGCGCCACCTCCAATGTCTTCGCCATGTTTGACCAGTCTCAGATTCAGGAGTTCAAGGAGGCCTTCAACATGATTGACCAGAACCGCGATGGGTTTGTGGACAAAGAGGATCTTCACGACATGCTCGCCTCCCTGGGTGAGTAGAAGAGTCCCAGAGAGGGTTTTTACTTGAGCACAAGCTGAACCTACATGTCAGATACAGGCTGTAAATAGTTTTGCACTTTGCATATTTGGGTGTGCATCTGCACTGTTTGCTGACTTCAAACTAGTTCTGCAAGCAAACATAATAAATTTTTCATCAGTTGTTAATGGTGCTTTTACTTAAAACCATTCATGGAGTTAAAACGTTTCAGTCTTAATATAAGTGCACTTTATATGTACAGGGAAAAATCCAACTGAAGATTACCTGGAGGCCATGATGAATGAAGCTCCAGGACCCATTAACTTCACCATGTTTCTCACCATGTTTGGAGAGAAGCTCAATGGCACAGACCCCGAGGATGTGATCAGAAATGCATTCGCTTGCTTCGATGAGGAGGGGACAGGTAAATAATGACTGTCGCAATTACTCCTGTATTTTGATGGTCTCAAAAATATCCTAGATCACATTTCTTCTTATTTTGCCTTTTGTTTTAATTTGTTTTAATTCTTTTCTCTACTTGATATGAAGAAGTTTGATTGCAGCTGTGTTTAAAATGTGTCTTTTTAAATGAAGTTGCCTTGCCTAAAATGCTAATTTCTTCAATGCAAGTTCTTCAGGAGATGACTACTGTGTCGATTCAGGCCATCTTTGCCTTCTTAGCTGATTCGTCTGGTTTTCTGTCAGGTTTCATCCAGGAAGATTACCTCAGAGAGCTGCTCACAACAATGGGTGACCGGTTTACAGACGAGGAGGTGGACGAGCTGTTCAGGGAGGCCCCCATCGACAAGAAAAGCAACTTCAACTATGTGGAGTTCACACGCATCCTAAAGCACGGTGCCAAGGATAAGGACGATTAAAGACCCGTGCCAGCATTCTTCTCTCCTCCCTCTTCGCCTCATCCATCAGCTAGATCACCGTGCTGCTGTTTCAACCCTCCAGTATAAAACCCCACTCTAAACAAACCAAAGCAATAACTATCCACTCTTGTTTGATGTGAACTTCCAGTATTGCCAAATGTACACATCTTTTATAATAAGAAAAATCTCAAACGGTTGACAAATGTTTTGTCTGTCATGTAAAGATGTGACTTGGCAGCACCTCGGAAGCTCTAAGGGAAAACGTTTCAATCCATGTGATCAGGTTTAGCTGAATTTTTACATTTTATATTATAAACTTTTTAAATAAAGCCCTCTATCAAGATGTACTTTGCTGTTTCCCTTCCATAAATGACACCTGAAACAAGTGTTGCATTATTCTGTCTTTATTTTTCCCGTGGCATAAGTAAAATGCTTATGCACTAGTTCCCTTCCTTGGGTGATTCGAGTCTTGACAAGTCTGCTCTCCCTCCTCACCAAATTCATTCAACGTGTGCTGACTAGCGCCAGCTGAATTCTTTCTGTGAAAGCCCAAGTGTACAGAGAACATGAGACACAAACAGGGGAAACTACTCAGATATCTCGACCACCTGCATATAATGGTGACACATGAGAAGTCTTATCTAACTGATGTGAGGACACTGAGTTATCAGACAAGAATGAAGATTAGTCACATCCAATGATTTCATCAGGTTATAATTGATTTATCAGCAGTACAGGAGCTCATGGGTACTTGTACTCACTGTGTTTTTAGAGGAAAATGTACTTTTATCTTGAAACTGCTAAATTTAATTGTATATACAAAACATAATATATTACATTGAGTATTGGTATGGAGTAAGGATCCCTTATTGCTTAGCTCTGTGAATACTACATGGTTAAGCTTGAATACATGAGAGCTCCCCAAAAACGAATTTTTTTTTTTCAAATTGCACACACAAGTTGTGTATATAAATGGTCTTGTGACAGTGTATAAAAAGACCTAAGGACTCCTATTGTGACCATCAGAAAGGGATCAGTTGGCAAAGTTAGTACTTAACTGTTTGATTTAAAGTACCTTTGCTGGCTATTCTTGAGTACTTATATTTAAGACAAAAACTGGATTGTGCATTTTAAGTATTTTTGCAGCGTGGTGTAGTTACTTCCAAGGAAAGTATCTGAGCACTCACACCAATGTTTAGGCGGACATGTCTCAACTTCTGAAGGCACTTAGAGCACCGTGTACTAACAGAGTCCTGTGGTGGTAAAACTCATGAAGCGTGCTGTGATACTTGCACAGATCTGTGCTCAAACATTCTAAATTACCGGGATATGTTGTTTATATCTGCCAGATATGTTTTTATTTTAGAAAAGTTAATATGAATAAGAATATGTTCTTCAATTAATAAATAGCTTTTTTAATCATTAAACTAGTTAAAATGTATCGACATAATCAAACCCACTCTGCTTTTTGAACTGAGGGATTCTCTAGTTCATGTGGTGACGGTTCCGGGCTGTGACGCCCCCTAGTGTCTAAATAAAGTTTTAAACTGCATGGTGCTGCCTTTCATGTACGGTAGTAAAAAAAACAAAAACAAAGTCCGACTAAATTAAGATCGGGGTATAATCAACGACTAAATAAAGTCACGTGAATGTCAAATGAGATTTTCCATGGTATCCCAGTTTACTGAAATGTAAAAAACTGAGGTGCGAAAATCATCGGAGCGGATTAGGTGACGGTAAAAGTTGCATGTGAGTTCTTGCCAGAGTTGTTAAACAAACAACATCTCCTTGTAGTACAATCCAGTGCTCTCTTAGGCTCCTGTGGAATCACAAACTTGCTTATTTTTTAGCTGCATTTCTATATCACGGTTTATTTAATGCCTTTCAATAAGTCAAAGAAACGAGGGAAAATATACTCCTAATACACAGAATTACGAGGCGCCTGAACGCCTCACGCTGAAACTGAACCACGTTAAGGACAGCATCGTCCGTGACGGCTGTCCTGTGACCCTTTGCCGGTGTCGGAAGGTACAGGTACTTTTTTGCCGGTTTAATCTTATCATGTGTTGTCGTATTTATCAGTCTGAATCTAAGAACCAACATTTAAACAGGTCAGTTAGAGAATTGTGTCACAGAGCAGTGCGCATCACTCCTCTAGGCTAGCTACGAAGCTAGCAGCTAAGTAGCTAATGTTAGCTATATCAGTTAGCATCTCAAGGTTGGTTAGTTAACAGATGATTTTATATGAACAGAGGAGGGGTTTTCTCCTCTGGTTCAGCCACATTTTGTGAAGTTGTGTATGTGATATTCAAGCAACTTTGTAAACGTCTATTTTATTATTAATAATTTGTGAGTTTTTAAGTTTTTTCTGCTTTTTTATTGTTTCAGCTGGGTCCGAGGAGTACTACTGTACATCATGGCTTTGAAGGTGATCCAGAGACTTCCGCTGCTGGGACAGTTCGGGATTCAGCGTCACCTTCCTGTTGGACCTGTCTGCCCCGTTAGGCTGCCGAGTACCAGCAGTGTAGGTCAGCCTCTGTGTGTAGCCTGCCTGTCTACCTCAGCTGGTGGCTGCATCCGGAGACAGGGCTGCAGGCAGCTGCAGCAGGACTCTGGGAGAAGGAGGCTGACCACCATCGTCAGGGAGCCGTCGTTTGTCGCCAGCAGCTCTGTCGGACTCCACAGAGACTCGACACCTCGGTTCCGTCTGACCCAGCTGCACCGACCCACAGCTGCAGAGGAGCAGGCTTTCCAGCAGCGGCTAGGGAGCTGCTCCTCATGCCGGCAGGTGTTCACGCTGCTGCGCTCAGTGGAGATCATGTCTGACACCATGGCTGCAGCAGCACTTCACCGTGTCGCCGACCTGGAGCAGGTGGGCAGCTCTCTGAGAGACCCCACAGTGCTGGAGAAGGACACCATCAGGGCACTGTGCTTCCAGCTGGAGCAGGACTCCAGGCGGCTGACGGATGCTGGGCTGGTATCAGCCCTTCTCGCTTGCACACGCCTGTTCTTGGATCCTTGGAGCACGTTGATGGTGCGGCTGGTGTCTGAGAGCCAGGAGAGGTTAGACAGAGGGCAGATGAGCGTAGGGCAGCTGTGCACCCTGGGTCATGCCATGCTGGCTATGGAAGGTCCTGGCTGTGTGATGCTGGAGCAGGTGATGGAGCAAATCCAGGAGCAGGAGCCTGCACAGTGGAGTTTAGCAGATCTTACTGCTGTCTATGGATTTCTGCAAGGTGGTGTGGTTCAAGATGGAAAATACAGGGACCTGCTGAATGCCATGCATACCCACGCTGTGACAGTCACCTCCCGCATGAATCCCGCAGCCGTCAGCATGCTGCTCGGTGCTCTCGTGACCCTCAATCAGACACAGGCCATGCCTCTTGTGATCGGTCTGTGTAAACAGGCTGTGCGGCATGTCCCTCGCTTCACTGACGAGGAGCTCACCATCGTGCTTGGGGCGCTCATGCACTTTGGTCACAGCGATCATTACTTTGTGGAGGCGATGGAGAAGTATGTGCCCAGTGTGGCCTTTACCTGCCACCCAGAGACAGTTACCAAAGTGAGTCAGTTCTTTGGCCGGAGGAACATCCTGTCCCCGACTGTGTTTGACGCTGTCGCAGAGAGCTTTGTGTACCGAGCGGATGACTACAGCACCAGCCAGGTGGCCAGGCAGATCATGGCTCTGGGAAAGCTCGGTTACCTTCCTCCCAACGCCGGGGAGGTTTTCAGGAAAGTCGAGAGCATCCTGCACTCACGCTTTTCACACTTCCAGCCTCGAACGCTGCTCAACCTGCTCCACTCCTGCACCCTGGTGGAGAGGTTCCCTGTTAACTTTGTCTCAAAAGTTTTCAGCAGTTACTTCCTGCAGCAACTGCAAGGTAAAACATCCTGTAGTGTGCACAACCTTTACATGAACGCATCATTATTGTTTTTATGCTGGTCTCCTCTTTACTTTGTCCCACCTGGAACAGCACTTGTTGCTCTTCCTGAAGTTTCTTTAATGTTTTTATTCTGCTTTTGTGAAGTTTTTGCCCTTGAGTTAAATTTGTGGTGTGTAATATTGAGCTATTCAAGTATAGTTGACTATAAAACAAATGAAATTGTCTGTATTTCAGAGCAGGGCACAGGGATGGACCGGATCGTACTGGCACAGCTGACTCAACTCTACATGACATTGAAGTTGGAGTGTCCTTTCTATGAGGTAAAATATGAAAAACATGTCAGCATGTAACAATGTTGAAGACAAGGCCAGCCCCACAGAACAATGAAGGAGTAATGCACAGTCAGAAACCTGATGACACACCCTCTTACTTAACGTGTCATCAGTATGTGACGTTCAAAGTATTCCATTTACTTTTACAGGCTGTTTACAGGCAGAGCCACATAAACAGATGAGAACCTTGCAGTTATTAAAAGTTTTGTGTTGAAACACTACATTTTGGACCAAGTGCATCTACTAAATGATTCAATACGGATGTGCTTGTTACTTTAATCTGAAAGATGAGACCACAAAGGATCTTAAACATGTTGATTTCACTGCTGTCATGGAGACATGGCGATGTTTTGGTCAGTTTTTAATTAGAAACTAGAAAATCAGTCTTCCAACCAGAAATTTGTTGCTGCAAGGTGCTGTGAGCTGTTTTGCAGTGGTTTTAAGTTTTTCTATTTGTGTTTCTGCGTTATGGAACATCTGTCTCAGCAACATATATACAAAGCCAAGGAGACAGTAATCTTAAAGGACCATACCAGTCTATTTTTACTTCTCAGCATTAGCAGAGATAGACCCTATCTTCTACAGATGTTATTAAAATTAGACCATGTGTTTACTTAAGTAGATCTCAGACTGCATTTTTAAACCCTATTCACTGCCATTCATGTTGAAACAGGATATAGAAACATTGTAGGACATGTGAGAGTCACTAGGTATAGGTAATTCACCCTTCTAAAGAGAATGTCTGTGTATATTTTGTCAAAATTAGCTGATCAAGAAAAAAAGGGGAGCCGTAGGGACGAAAGTAGCACACCTGCACGCCTTAAAAGTAATTATAAGCACCTGGCAAATAAATGTTTCTATACAAAAAATTTCAAATGAATTGAGCGTCGAATATGAGAATAAAAAGCTGGAAAACCTGAAAGTTACATATGTGAAATGCCAACTTTCTGAATGCCGTGTTTTAAAAATTTTGCTTTCTTCTTCCGCTGTAAGAATGTAAGACTACAGTTGTTTCGTGTTTTGATGTACAGTGTGATTGTATTCTCTCTGTCGTCTCCTCAGGGTCCCAGACTCCTTCCAAAGTACCGCGTCAAGTCTTTCCTCATGCCCGGACGCTCTCTGGAGACAGCGGTGGACACACATCTGTACAACTCTGTGAAAACTGGACTGGTGGATTTGCTCGGTGCTCGTTCGTACTTTGGATCCAAAGTTCTGACACCGTACTGCTACACACTCGGTAACCTAACAGCCATTCATCTCCTTAATATTTTCTGTGGTCTATTTTAGCAAAGGCTTAACTGTTGTTTCTGCTCCTGTAGATGTGGAGATTAAACTTGATGAAGAGGGATATGTGCTGCCTGCCAGTCAAAATGATGATGTGTACAAAAGGTAAATGGTTTGTGTCACATAATGGTTGTTAAACTTTTGATTTTTAGTTACACTAAATGTCGTCAAGAGCTTCTTGGTCAAGCAGATGTGTATTTGATGTGTGTGCAGGATAGCTCTTTGTATTGATGGACAGAAGAGGTTCACTACAAACAAGAGGCAGCTACTTGGAAAAGAGGCCATCAAGCAGCGACACCTGAGGCTTCTGGGATATGAAGTTGTCCAGGTAAGACCTTTAGACATCAACAGGTTGTTCTATGGGTGTGTTCATCGGCTGAAATGTCAGATCTGAGTATTATATGTGAAATGCCTCATAAAATACAAGCAGGACCTTCTAATTTCTTTTCTCCCCTTGTTAACCAGTCCAATCTTTTTTCATTTAAATCCCTGTTTTTGTATTTTTTCTTCTAGATTCCTTTCTATGAGTTTGAAAAACTGCGAAACAAAGCCAGTGTGGTGGAGTATCTACACCAGAAAGTCTTCCCTCACACTTTCAGGCTGAGCTGGTGATGATGAAGAGCGAGCTGTGGATGTGCCATCTGAGTTGTTAACTTTTGTTGAGCCTTTTCTTACTTAAAGAAATCACTATTTATTTTTTTTCTAATAATCGTCATTACCGAATGAATGTGTTTAAGTTATTGATTCTGCACTTTCACCTGTTTAACTTGACAATAAAGTGACTTTTGTATAACTTGCATGACTGTTGAATGACTTTAATGCAACACACGAAGTATTGTTTGAAAAATATAATTTATTTTCATTGCTGCACAAACTGTACAAAGTTAAGAAAATCCCAATTCCAACCACAGATCTCTATGATTCCAACAATCACTTCAGATATGTACGACATTAGCTCAGTCAGACTAATAATAATCAGGACTTTTAATTACAGATGCCTGGTTTAGTTACAATATCTGTCATTTTTTGGGGCAAAAAGGCTTTGATTATCAATGCTGCTCTCCAGGCTTGGAGTGTCAGTTGGATAAATAGAAAAAAGGTTATGATACATATAAAACCAGCGCAAGTGTTCTGATGCTAATTTATGTAGCAGGAATCTGAGGAAGGCCAAACTCATCCACCAGGACGCCGTCCTGAAACAAACGGAACAATGACCATTAATGAAAACTCTACACTAATGAGAAATCTCACAGTGAAACAGTAAATTACCCTGTTGGACTTTTCTCCGGGCAGTCCCTCTGGGATGGATGGAGCTGTTGAAGCCTCATCCAGGTAGGAGCTGTCGTCATCCAGGAGGAGCTCGTCTCCCAGAGCATCCAGCTCTGTGGACACATCAACACATGACATCCATAATTAGCATTATTGCCTTGTGGACAGGAAGTGACCACATATTTGTTCTTTCAATGGGTGATTACTACTGGACAAATAATCATTACGAACTATAGAATTCTGCCACAGAAGTATTTTACTGACCCGCCTCCAAGTCGTCCTCATCGATGTCAGGGGTGCCGTAGCTTCTGCCCAGCGCCTCTTGGATGTCATTAGCATCCTCCATCATGTCCTCCAGCTGATCTTGAATATTCTGAATAATACAATAAAATATAAAGTGTTCATATGTTAATATTTCATCCACAGTCAACAGTTAAATGCCATACAAATGGTTAATGGAGGTCCAACATACTAAAGTTCAAGACTAAAACACTTCTCTAATCTAAAGCTGCGTTCACCAAGTGTCAGTTATGTACGGTACGGCGGGCAGTTATTTGCTTTTATATTGTCAGAGGTTGTGGATGGTACCAATATATCAGATCTGTACCCCCTTGTTTTTTAGTCATCCTTTAATTAGGATACCTAGCACACTGATCCGGCACCTAAAGGGTGGAGCTACACACACCACAGTCCGTTGACTGGTTGACAGAATCGTAAGGAGAAACACAACACCGGCCATGTTTAAATATCACCTTGACAACAGAGTGAAGAATGGTGAATGTTTTTGTTTTTTTTGAGAGAAGTGTCACGTTCTTCTTCGTTGAATTTATTGGTGGGCTGCACTGTGTCGGGCTGCTATGATGTCACGGTAATTATGTAGGCCACTTCACATATACCCCCACTACCAAGTAAAGGTCGGCAGTGGAAATGCAAGCCAGAAGTAGGGGTTACCGTTCTAAGGAGTACCATACCGCATCAAACTGTACTGCACTGCTTGGTCGAAACGCAGCTTAAGACGGTAACTTAAGGGTTAATGAAATGTTCCAGTTGTAAACTCCGGACACTGTGGTCCTGTCTGTTCCTATGGACCCTCACCCTCAACATTTGGAGGGGAATAAGGATCTTTTACCCTTAAATATATAAACAAGTAACAACTGTTTTTATGTAATCTGATTACTCATTCATCTCAGTTACAACCGAAGTTGGATAGCTACAATGTTCCTCTTATTGAAGTAAATCTGTAGTCAACAACCAAATACCTCAATCTTATCAATGTCCACTTTCTTGTATGCTTTCTTCATGTCTTTGAGGCCGACTTTCATGGCATCAACCTAAGAAGAAGAACCAGATGTCAGCAAGTATCCACATTTTCTTCTCTTATTGACACATTCAGTAGCTAATTTATTCTCTTACTGTGGTTTTAGTGTCTTTAAGGGTCTGGATGGTGTAGTTTGCTTGTTCCATGTTGAACGACTGCTGCATGAGGTTATCTCTCTGGCCTTCATACCTGTGTCATAAAAAGAGCAACTCTGATGGATGAGGAAGTCAGTTTGACTTGTGTAATAATACAAACACTTTGGCCTTGGGGATATAAGATGACTTACATTCTCTTCTGCTTGAGAACTCTCATAGCCTTTTGCTTGACCATGTTCTGGCAAATGAAAAATAGGGAATATTTCACAAAGAAATGACACCAACTGATCATTAACACAAACTGGACTCAAGTGTTTATAAGTAAAACATGATATCAAAGAAAAACACTTTTTTGTACTCTTTGAAATCTGTCAGAAACTATCAGATTTGCAGTTACAACTTTTTGATTATTTTCACAGATTTTACAATGTATTTAGCTACATTTGACATCATTAGTGAAATACAGTTTAGTAGAAAATAATTTAACATTTTCAACAGCAAAGTGTTTTAAAGATAGAGTTTTGGAATCAGACCTCGAATTATTTTTTTTCCATGAGAAGTTTTATATTCAGTGATCTAGTGCAAAAACATCATATGTCATAACATTAAGTTTGCTTCCTAAAAACCAATATCCCACTTAAACACAACAACGTCTTCATTAACATGTGAGTGTTATTATACAAAGAAAAATGTGGCAGGATAGTTTGTGAACACTCACATTACACTTGTGAATTTAACAGACTTTTGTTCCTGGCTGTTGGTACCCTAAAGAATTTCAAGAGAAGAACTGATTTCTCTGCTTTACTTCACGGCAGCATTATAAAAGAATAAATCCCACCTTTGAGGGCCCGTCTCTCATCTTTTTCATCTGATCCTTGTATTTCACAAGTTCAGCATCTAGTCTGGCGATCTTCTTGTCAATACTCTCTGTCCGAGAATCAACCTAAATGAGAGAAAAGCACAGAGCATTAAGTTTATTAGCTTATATTCAGCATCAGTAGGATCATCTTTACATGAGAAAAGCCATCACTTTGTATATATATATGTACACAATTGCCTAACTTGGGCTGACAGAGTACCATTAAACATACCATCGTCAGGTTTTTTTACGTTAGCTATAAATAGCTCCTTCCAGACAAATAACCTGTATGACTGGTTGATGTCAGCCATTTCACTGAGCGGCTGACATTGTTAATGCTATATGACAGTTTAATTGCTAAAATTCTTGCTCAAAATTACATAATGCTGATTCATTATCTGAAAAGACAAACCCATTGTTTTGTTTCAGCACCTGAACTGACCTGATTACGTATCTACCGATACTATCGACACTCTGTGTTCGGCGAAAACGCCCAGTGGTTCAAATCTGTCTATCAATAATGCCACAATCGATTAACATAATCCTATAGAAAATCGTATTACTTATTGGGACAACGTGGCAGTTAAATATGTGAAACTCTGACCTGGTTTCTGCTCATAAAAGTTAGCTAAACAGTTAGCTAACCGAGCCGAAAAGGGTCCATCTTTGTTTACTTTGTCAAAAAAAGCCTTCAAAAAGTTAGTTGTCGATTATACTCACATTTCCTATGCAGTCTGTAAGGTTCGGCGGTGGAGCTTTGGGCTTCGAGGAGCCAAATATACGGTTCATTTTCGCAAAATTAAGACTCAAACACTTCAAGAAAACTGCTGTCACCGTCCACCGTCCAGCCGAAGTTAAAACACCCGGAAGAGACTGCGATGACGTCAGAGGAGGAGTCACGTGGTCATCACTCACTCTACCGCGCCCTCCAAAGCTCTCAGCTGATGCTTTTGTTTTGTACTTTTTGCCCCTTAATTTCTGAAAAATTGTGTTTATATCCTTGAAAATATTTTTCTTTTTTTTAAATAAACAGCGACGAAACATGGCTTGAAGTCGCATGAAACATATTTAAATATTTAAAATCGTGGGTTGGCTGTCTGTTATAATGTCAGATCTTCTGACTCAATAAGAGACATTTTTGTGTTGCGATTAAACATATCTGGACAGTGAGAGTTTTGTACATTTTATATTCCGGAGAGGAAACCAGAAGCATCTGTTTATTTTCGTTTAAGGCAAGACTGTGAACTGGGCAAAGTGGCTACTGACCTGGGAGGACAAGAGGCCCTTAAATCCTGAAGTTCACTGTGAGTCAGCTGGTTTGCAATTTTGGTTGGGGGGGGCTTTGGTGATAAAGCACTGACATGATGAGAGGCCTTACATTGGATCTTGCTTTATTACCTTACCATGTTGTGGCCCTTTCTTGTAAAATACCCCGTGTCAAAACCCATATTTAAATATTTTATTTGTTTCGATATGAGGGGAAGAAAAGCAAGCATTTTTTTGCATTAGCAACTTATTTATTGAAAAACTAGACTTTTCTCTTCAGTCCCTCATGTGCACACTAATTTAGATGGTTGTAGTAAACCTTTTGCTCATGCCAAGTTATGTGCATGCAACATTTAATTTCTTTTAACCACACTAAAAATATTTTTGTAACTACATTTTTCTTCCTCTGGGTGGAGCTGCTGCCATACGGTAACACAAGAAAAATTTTACTTCTGCAAGGACTCCAAACCTCCCACTGAGAGTCATCTCCATGCAGAAATATTACATAAAAACTAAAACTGTATGCGCCTCTTCTTTTAAAGGGGTCACTGTGAGGGCCTCCTTTAAAAAAAATATTCAAAAAGTAATGACGCAGAGCAAAGATAGAGAGATATTTCTTAAGAGAATCAAAGTGGATTTGCTAAACTTGCTTTAATGATCGGCACTTCACCCACACACACACACACACACACACACAGGATGATCAATACATCCCCTGCTCAGCTGACAGCAGACAAAGCGAATATACAGCAGCAGCAGATTTAATCAGTAAGCACAGAGATCGAAAAACAAACAGTGATGTCTTGGTCACAGTGTAGTTCCTCAGAATAACGTCTCTTATTTTGAAATGTAACAGACCTTTGTGCGATAAATATTTTTATGCCATTATACATAATATAGTTAGAGATTCTTAACAATAAAATAAAGTTTGTGAATCCACAAAGCTCTGGCGTGGGGACATGAATGTTAATGGAAAGCATTTTAAATACTGAATTAATAAAAGATAAGCTGATGTCCTTCTCTGCTGAGATGGATGAGGTTATGCCATAGAAATTTTTATATAATACAGAGTCTGTTTACTGTACATTCAAAATAAAAGCACAGTCCATCAAGCATACAGGCTGCTCATGTTGCATTATACTATCATCACAATGATCTTTAACATGCTACAAATACAATGTAGTTCAATGGCATCTGTGCAAAGGTTTCTTTTTTGACACCTATACAAAATAATGCATCTATCTGACTATCATACTGTACAGTTAACAGAATAAACTGTATTTCACAATGTACACAGGCTATTCATGTTCTCAGATTGCACTACAATAAGAGCATACATGTGTGTATCATGGTAAAAGCCATTAACAGCACATGAGATGGAACTATACACTATGAATTGAACAACTTATCAAACTGGACACAACTCCAGAGTCAAAGCTGTCGAGAGAGCCCTCTGTCAAATATTAAATGCACATTCAAGTCCAGGATTTTCCCTCAAACTTCTCTCAGCAATAAGCTTGCTTTAATGCGACAAAGCACAACTTTTAGTTTGTTTGTTTACCTCCCACCGAGTTCAAAACCCATCATGAGTCTGTTCTCTGCCCTCGTGGTCAATCAGCACACTTCAAACTCTTCAGAGTGAAAAGGATTTTCACACATTGCTGCTGTCAGTGATTCATGCAATTGTTACTGACATGTTAACTGCATACAAAAGCTTTATGCGTGAGGTGCTGTTGGACCACGTTCAATTTTCATTTCCCGTTGCTGCAAACGTGTTATCCTGGACTGTTCAAGGCACATTTGGCAGTTTAAAAAATTACAGGAGGAAATGACAGAAATAAAGAAAATGAGAGAAATGCATAAATAAATGCAGTGAAATTAGCATAACACTGATGTAACAAGTGTACTTAAAAGTTGTTTGGAGCCAATACTGTTACAATTAAATAATCTCTTTCTTATTTTCTCATTAATTTATCAACGATTTTCCTGAGAAATTTTGGCACTATATTCTTATAATTTATTATCAATGAGCTGGTCTTTCTTAGTATTATACCCTCTGGTGGAAAGAAAGTCGATGCTGTTAAAAACAAAATTTTTATCACATTTGGTCTATTTTCCTACAGAAACAAACAAACTCTTCAATTCTTCTGAGTTACTGTCATGTGTGTGATCAAATGCAATTTATTATGAGTGTTTCATTTGTTCTTGATGCTTGCACTGGTGAATCTTCAGGTGATAATGAAAATAAATCATGTCAACTTCCTTAGAGTCAAATCTAGTCTACATTGCTGATGTGACATGGGTTAAGCCCAGGTCAGGTGAGTCTTCCTTTCCAATGTGGGAAATAGAAGACAGTTCCACTGCTAGTCATGCAGGCTTACTCATCCCATCTGGGTTCTGCAGGGGAACAGGGGCCTCTCGCACAGAGCTGAGGCCCTTTTTGCTCCCTGGCACCTTCTCCCCCTTCAGTTTGGCTGTGAGGCAGAAGTCTTTGAAGCAGCGTTTGAAGTTTTCGTCCAGAAAGGCATAGAGGACAGGGTTGAGGCTGCTGTTTGTGTAGCCCAGAGCCACGCAGAAGAAGTAGGCGGCCATGATGGCGGTGGTTTCGGGCACGTTCACGAGCGCCTTGACCAGAATGAAAATGTGAATGGGCGTCCAGCAGACCACAAACACGGCCACCACAACCACCACCAGCCGCGTGATCCGGCGCAGGTTGCGGTCCTTCTCCCTTGAGCCGGACAACATTCGGACGCTCTTCAGCCTCAGGACCATGAGGGAGTAGCACACGGTGATGATGAGCACAGGCACGACGAAGGCAAAGACAAACACGCATATCTTCATCAGAGTGTCCCAGTACACATACGGCTCTGGGAACTGTAAGGCACACTCAGTTATGTCTGCAGGAGCAAAGAGGAGAGGGAGGGAGGAGATGTTAATTAAGGGACAAAGTGCACTTGTGCTTTGTCATAAATAAAATTTCACTCTGTGCCTGCTTCTGCTCTGCTATCAATTTAAAAAGCTGCTATGGAACGACGAATCTGCACTCAAACAGGAATATTTCGCTCTTTTTTCTACATCATCTGTATTCAGGAAAGATGGTGCATGATGTAGAAAACTCTGCACTGATGGACTTGATAAATTTGCACTTGGCTTGAATATATTTCTGGTCTTAAAGTGTTACCGTCACATTAAGTGAGTCACCAAAAAATAAACTGAATTTTTTTTTTTTACTCGAAAGCAAGGTGAAAGCAGCTCCTCACCGCTTTTTGTCTGAGTGCCACCCAGAACAAAAGCAGGTATCCCCGCAGCTGAGGACAGGATCCAGATGCACACGTTGATCATCTTGGCTTTGATGGGAGTGCGGAAGTCCAGAGCTTTCACTGGGTGGCACACGGCCACGTAGCGATCCACACTCATCATGGTGAGCGTGA
>JAQFJA010000013.1:7257572-7268207 GCA_029874485.1 Naso brachycentron | reverse complement strand
GTCCACTGATTAAGACGCACATCTGCTCAGTTTCAAAGATTCCAGATGCAAAACATGGCTGACTGCTGGAGTTTCTTAAGCTTAAAGGAGCAATTGGCTGTTTTATAAGGACTGAATCCCACAAAACTCTACATTTATCATTATATTATTATACTGTATTTGTCAATTGGTTCTTATAACAGTTTGTTCATTAGGTATTAATTAATGGATCAAACTGTAGCACATTTCTTGGTGGTTAGGACAAGTCAAAGTGCTTTACAAATGACTGACAAGCTTTTAATTTGACAGTAAATAAACAGTAAAGCAACTGATGCATATAAGGGCTAAAAAAAGATAAAATAGAAAAAATAATTAAATCTAAAAAAGTTAGAGGCAATAAAACATTTAATAAGTAAAATAAAGAACATTTTGTAGCTATATCAAAGAAGATTTCTTTAGCTGTGAGGAATAAAGGAAATATTTCTTCATTTAGCTCAGATCCATAACTTCAATATGTCTTTAGTTGGTGTAATAAATGTTTTATGGTAATCTCTATATTTTGTCACATTTATAAATGTGCCCCAGAGTTTTCAGATTGGGTCAAAAAATGAGTCACCACTTTAGAAGCCTACATTACTGTGTTTTAATAATAATAATAATAATCAGAGGAAAAATTAAATATTTTTATATTTTTCTTTCCTTTTTTTGTGGAATTTCTATCATTGTTTTCAGCATGAAGCAGTGGGACTGCGGGAATCAAAACGATGGTGAAATATGGCAAATGTCAACAATCATAAGTTAAGTGTTTACTGTCACCATATTTGTGGTTTTCATTTCATTTTCTCTTCTCTATTATTGCATTTCATTACATTATATCATTTTCTTCAGACAGCAAACATTAAGGCTGCTGTGACTTGAGGGTTGCATGAAACAATCAGACTAAAATAAGATCCTCTTGTTTACATTAGGCTGATTCTCTGTGTGACCATTATGCAACAGTGATTTACAGTGAATCATAATGAGACTTTCCTCAACATGCCATCAATGACCAATCTACAGTGAAGCTGATATCTGAGGATATAAAAATGTCTCATTGTCTGATTCCTAAAAGCCCCCAGGAAGCCATGGATCGGTGAGCTTCTGTCAGTAATTATGGTGAGTATGAAGTGAAAAAAAAAACCCAATGAAAGTCAGAAGTCGTTACTGCGTCAAGAAAATAATTTGAACAGTTTTGCTGCTGACTCAAAGTACGTAATGAATAAACTCATTTCTGCTCCGGCTATCTGCGTCCATTTCATTTTCTAATAGTTGCAGCAATCAGCTTGATTACATGGAGCTCAAGTTATTCAAGGAAATGGAAAAATATCTGCATGCGTGTATTTTGTCTCTTTATTTAGATCCAGTAAACATAACCGCTCACATGAGTCAGTGTAAACATGCAGCAAGTTTTCCCCTGAAGCAAGAAACTGGAGAACTGATCTTCGAATGTTAATTAGACAACTTCATTTTGGTTTGACAGCTCAAAATTTATTTGCATCTCCTGGCTCCAAAATGTCATTACTTCATTTGTATCCAGAGGCTTGATTTATGTCCCTGCAGGTCCACAGCGCACATTCACTGACTTTCTCCTTTATTATAACAATACGTGATGCTGCTGCAGGTTCACAGACCAGCTGAGCAGTGCTGGGATTCGGGGAGAAAAAGGTGAATTCTTAAAGAGGTAAAGAAAAAAAGAAACGTGGTCATAATACAGTGCTGCAGCTTCCCCAGTGTCCCCTTGAACCGAGGAAAATACATCTGGGAAATGTGCTTCTCACGCAGAATGTGTTTGTTCAGAGAGGCTTCTGCCCTGAATAGAAATGAGCTGATACATAAAACAGGCCTAATAAAACAAAAATATCAAGAAAGTCAGTGAAGGAGAGAAACTGTTACATCATTCTGCGTTCTCTCTGGGATGAACTAGTTCATTTTGTGAAATTGCAAACAGTAGATTCTGTTTTGAAGTTTATTTGAGAATTACATTTCATCGGTCATCATAGATCTAATGCCTTAAATGCCTCCCGAACAACACCTGCGCTCATGTTTCAGATCACTTAAAAGAGAGGATAAGGTACTATAAGCCTAGAAAATATCAGTATAACCGAAATAATCTTGAATTTTATGTATGTTGCATACCTACATTATTTTAAAGGTGAAGTTTGTAAGGTTTGAACACTAATTGCAGAACTATTCTTCACTTTAAAGCTGCAGTTGGTAACTTTGGGGTAAACATCAATAACTGTTTGCGTTTTACTTGAAAAAAAAAAAGGTCTGAATACACATAGACAGCTATTAGACGTAGTCTGAGAATGTATGAGATCTCTGTGTTTCCCCATTTTTGTAAAAATCCTATCAATCCTGTTCTGTTTGCCAAGTCAGTGACAATCTCTGTCCTCTTTATCCTGATTGGCTGATCTACGCTGCGCTTCTTAAGGCCTTTGCACACTGAGTTTGTTTTTTTCGGATGCGTCCTTCAGATCTGTGATCCGAAAAAACCCCCCAAACATTACGTTACGTATGCGTCTATTTTTCTATTCATTGCGAAAATTCGCAATGCAAGGAAAAAATGGAGTCGTCAAGCAGTGAGGATGATTTCCTGGTTCTGTCACTTATCAAAAAAAGAAAAAGAAAACATTTGGTTCATCCGATTCTCAAAACGAGAGAAGAGCAAGGAGAGTTTCACCTGCTGGTAAAGGAGCTGCGGAAATATCCCAATCGCTTCCAGGTATATTTCAGGATGTCAGTGGTCCAGTTTGATACGCTGCTACGCTGAGACGCAGACAATCTCTCTCTCTCTCTTTGCTTATTAATTAATTAGTTTATTAATTGATTTTAAATGATTTTGACAGATAAGAAAAATGCAGAAAATCGAACCTGTTCCAAAAAAAATTACGATGGATGAAAGTTTCGGAGTCAGTGTGTAAGCATGATTGACACAGCATGAGGTTGTTTATTTTATTTTTTTTTAAACGTGCGGCAATTTTGGACGACAAAAAAAGGACTCAGTGTGCAAAGGCCTTAAGGGACAGGTGACATGAGTACGAGCTGATTAGCTGTTTGCGCCTTACACTCTGACTCGCCTCTGTCGACAGCAGAATTCCTGCAACCATTTTGTCTCAGTTCAAACTGGATTTAAAGGAGAAAGTGATTAAAAAAACAACTAAAATGTGAGCCGGAGCGTAAACAGGCAGGGGAGGCTGCAGCGGAGATGCTTCCGAACAATCCCACGCTAACGCAGCTAACGTTAGCTTGTCGGCTCATTAGCAAAAGTTACCAACTGCGGCTTTAACTTTAATCACTGTCATCTACAAGTATACATATGTGGCTAAAAACAGAAGTCAGATCCACAGTTATTTGACTCACCCTTAGTTAATGAGTCAAAAAAGAAAGAAAAGGGCAGTGTTTGCAATTTCCAGGTCCAATACAGTCGAGCTGTTAGAATTCCCAGTTATCACCCAGATGTCCAGAATTTAATTCCTTGTTTGGGAAGACTTTCATTTCTATGAATCAACATTCATCACACAGTCATACACTCTAGTACTTTCACACTGTTTTCGAACTAGACATCTAACTTGTACACACAGCAAACAGTAATTTGAACGCTACACCAATTTTACTGTAATTATTGCTAAAGGTATATTGTATTGCTTATGGAATGTTTGTATTGTAATGTTTAAATCTATCGAAAACATAAAATGACACAGTTACAGTCAACTAAAACTGGTAACAGACACAGTTTTTGCTTTAACTTCTCATTTTGAAGTAAACATTGAGTGCAGTGTTCATTGACTGTTGAATGTAATGGCTTCAGGAAAATGATACCATTGCCAAATACCTTGTTAACAAAGCCTGACGAGGTATTTGGTCATCAGAGGAATTCTAAGATTATTAAAATTCATCCTGCAGGGACATGAGAGTCTTTAAGTTTTATTACACATCATCCAATATTTGCTTAGACAAGTATGAGACATTTGTGGTAATAAAACACAAATGTTAACCTCATAGTGGCGCTAGAGAAAAGGTAAGGGAATCATCATAGTCTTAAGGATTCATCATCTGGGGGCCAGCTACAATTGCTGACAATTATATAACATGTGGATATGTGAATTTGATGGTGGTATAGAATAAGATATTTGCTTTTAATCTACTGTAGACCTCTGCTTTAATCATCTGTACACATCTGTCCTAGGATGAGCTGCAAATCAGAAATTCTGCAAAGAGAGGATTTCTCTTCAGAAATCTGTATATTAACATGCTAATTCAATCCCATCCTTTCCCCACACAGAATAATGCTCTGCTGAGCTGAAGGAAAATGCTTTTCTATAAGAGTCATGGTTCTGTAAGTGTCTGTAAGTATTCCTACAGCGAGGGATTAAATAGATTTAGAGGAAGATTATTTTGAAAGTCTGTGGCTGTAAACTCCAACAAACAGCTTCAGATGTCTCGTGCTGCGCTCTATTTTGAGAGCGAAACAGAAACCTGAGATTTGTAGCACAATTGTTTTGATGCTTTGTTCTGTGCCAGCTCCAAAAAGATAAATAAATGACACATCCTTCAATATTTTCATTTCATAAACCCTCAAAATAAACACACAGTGCTGTAAGTTTGTGATTGGCTTTGTCCATCTACATGCTAATAGCTACTTTCTGCATGACAGCTCCATTTTATTGATATTTTTATCCCGAGGCACCAAGACTCATCGGTTTGACAGGAGGAATAATCGATCTTGCTGTTTTCTAATGTTCATGGCATTCACACTGTGCTTTTGTGTGGGAAGTCAGTGGAGAATCTCTCACAGCTTCGACTGAACTCAGGACAGATGGACGCTGTGACATGTTTGCACTCGGTTCGCTCAAAAAGGAAGCTTGGGTCCTTTTCAAATTTATATCTTAAAAATATGTAAACAGAAGTGCTTTGTTTACATTTCGCTGCCCTGATATTCACTCAGTTTAAAAGGATTTCTGAGTCAGATGAATTAGCATGAAAGCTCTTTTACAAAAAGAGAATCACATTAAAATTGACTGAAAATGAAAAATGCTGAGAAGTGAATTAGCCTACTGCAAAAAGTTAAAATCACTCAAACTGTGTTGAAAACTTATTGCTCTGATTGTTTATATCCTCAGGCCTTCACTGTTTGCTCATGTCGACAAACCCTTCTTCATTTTGGTTTAATAAAAACCTCAACACTGTGTTTTCTACTCTCCAATGACCTGGATACTCTTAATAAATAAAACAGGAGCAACTCAAAACTTTTAAAAAAAGAAAAACTGATGTTATGCGTTGCAAGTGAATAATTTTTCTAGCCGACTTGTGTTTTGTTCCTGATTTGTTTTTCTTGATAACTAGTGACAGTAACAGAGGTCATCACTATTTGATGGCTGGTAAGTCAACACATCGTCTCTCTCTTTTGTGTTTATTGTGTCGAATGAGTCAGCATCTGCCTGCAGAGCTTTCCTTGGAAACAGAAGGCAGATATGGAAAAACGGAAAATGTGTAGATTCAGAGGACAGAGCGCTATTCCAGGTTTCTATCCCTGCAGGATTCATACAGTATATGTGGGAAGCTGAACGTGTTGTTCTGCTGTAGTGACTTATAGATTTTTTTTACCGTGGAGTAGTATTGCATTTTTGTGTTACTGGAAGAAATTTTCTGCCCCTGGAGTCCAAATTAAACTCAGGAGAGAGGAGAACCTGTCTGCTGTTGTGTTCCTCAGTCCGAGCCATTCATTCAGCTATTCTCGCTTGTTATTTTCTGTGCTGAAATATAATTTACTTTTGCTTCAAAGGATCATACCAGTGTTCCTACATGTCATTGTCCTTTATCAAATCAGCCACATCGGTTACATAAACTCCACCAATTTTTCCTAAATCAGCTTTTTCTATGAGATGAGGTTTGTTAACATTTTGTGCATGTTCAACAAACGTTGCAGAGAGTGAAAATGTGTGATGTTTGTCAGACAGAACATCTGTGTCAAAATCCTTCTTCATGCAAACATTCGAGCTATTAAGGTGGCATTTGTGAGGAACTATTTTCCCAGGTGTAATAACTTTTGTCTCAACAGCTCCTGACTCCCCTCGTTTTCTCTCAATGATTTCTGACCAAATAAGCGCAGACATTCTCTTTAGAAGGATGAATAACCTACTTTTACTTGTCCTACAGTGTTTCTGTGCCCTGTTTCAACATGACTGGCAGTGACTCGGGTTTAAAAATGAGCTCTGACATCTACTAAAGTAAACACATGGTCGAATTAAAACAGCAACATTTGTTAAAGATAGGGGAGATCTCTGCTCATGGTGAGAATTAAAAATTAACAGGTACGGTCCCTTATGTTTATTTTATTACTCAAGAGGGACAATGTGCATCAATAAACACTTCGCAATAAAGTGTAAATGCCCTCAATAGCCAAAAGGCTAATTTTCATTAGCAGTCCGTCTGCCAAAAGTTGAAAAAAAAAGTTACAATATTTTCAAGATAAAACAGTACAATACACAATATAATAGCAATAAGAAATACAACAGTACATATTCTTTGAATCATGTTTCATTATAAAACAGAAAATACATACATTTGCCAAATTTCTAAATCGTTTCTTCTCCAAACTGGAAACCAAAATCTGGCAAGGCTGAGCCGTTATCATCTTGTCAGGAGTAAAATTAGCAAAGATTTTAGAGATACTGAGGATACAAGTGCTAACAACCACTGTACAAACCACTCAACAATAAATTTAAACTTTCCAATAAAGAAAAAGTGTAAAAAAGCATTTAAAAGTCCCCGTTAAGGGACGTCCACACTGTGCTGTAGTTTATGTGATCCGCCTTGAGCTGTGGAGCCGTGGTTTGCTGTTTTTGATCGATGACTCAGAGGAACAGCCGATCATCTGCAAAAATGCTGAATGTGCACTGTGAGCGAGTGGGACGTTTACAATCAATGGCCGAGGGATTGGACGCACACAGGCCGTCCTCTACATCAAAGAGAGAAAAGATGAAAGCTGGAGGATTTAAGGGTTTTATGTTGTCAAAAGTTGGAGAAGGAGGCAGAAAGTGAGCGAAGGAGTGGAAAGAGGCCAGAAAGAATGACACAGGCGAGGACAAGAGACGTTTACTGAAAGAGACAAATCATTTCTCACAGTCTGTGTCCTGATGTAAACTATAGATTAATGTTAAAGGTTTATATTTAAATACAACAAATACAATCAATTTAAAGGTTGCACAGCTAATTACAGGCTCTCAGAAATGAGCCTTTTCTTGAGAGGAATTCATGGGGCTACTTATGTATTCATGAAATGCAATGTTTTCCATTATTTCTGTGCATTCCTTAGACTAAATCTCAATTCACTTTAACATTATTTTCAACCATAAATTATTAAGATCTTATACAAAGCTTTCTATTTTTACCCAAATTAAAAAATAAATATGATGTATTATAGTCTGGGTCTTATGTTTGTACTTCGACAATAATGACAAAATGACACTGTAAAACACAAATTTATTCCGACTTGGATTTCAGTGAATTTTCTTTAAGTTGGAGGACCTGTTGATGCAGCAGTGGTCAATGTATAAATATATAATCTATAAGACCCTCCATGCCTCCTTCATACCTATCGTCAAACCACATGACTGCAGTTGTTAAGTCAGGTTTTGTGTTATCTCTCAAGAATAATAGGACTATATTTTATTTAAAAAATTAGAGTGAAACATGAAAGATTTTAAAAACCTGCTTTACATCTGATTGGCTGGCCGGGGATGTCTACTTAGCCAGCCAATCAGAAGTTAAGTCAGGCACTTCTATCGGGCAACCCATTTTCTATCCAACTTTGCAAGATTAGAAAGTTTGAAAGTGACTCCAAAGTTTTGATTAAGCCTGATCAGAGCAATAAAAACATAATTTTAGCAGAGGTGGAAAATAACTATTTACATTTACTCATGTTACTGTAACTGAGTAGTTTATTTGTGTACTTGTTCTTTTTAAGCAGTTTTTAATACCTGTAATTTTACTTTTGCTGAAGTAGGTTTTGTTTGAAGTATTGTACTTCACAACACATACATGATAGAAACGCTATAAAAATGCCAGTAACGGTCCATCTGATTGGCTCTGGCTGACTGACTGCAGCGTCAGAAGGTGAACAACAGTCAGTCACACACACCCTGACACCAAAGGGACACTTTTGCACAGACATGGAGCAGGATTGAAGATGGAAAGATGATATTACAACCGCCTGTGACCCCCCAAAAAGTAACTAAGTAATTTTTACTCTGAGTACATTTTGAAAGAGCTACTTTTTACTTTTACTTGAGTACACTTTTACACCAATAGTTTTAATTCTACTTCAGTAAGATTTTATCAAGGTAACAGTACTTCTACTTCAATAGATTTTTTTTGCACTCTTTCCACCCCTGAATTTTAGAGAATTTAACATATTGTGTATTTTTATTTAGAAAATTGAACTGATAGTGTCACACTCACCTCGTGCTCTGCTCTGGATCATTTGCCCAATCAGTCATAAACTTGTTTTGCGTCAGTATGGATCAGTGTTGGTGCTCCCTGCAGAGCCAGCTATGTTCCCCTATGTTTCATAAATACACACACACATCGACAAAACCTGTGTGCATTCTGTCAGATGTAATCCTGCTCTATTCTACAGTGAGGGCTGTGACTCCCACAGTGCACATCTGAACGTCCTCCACGGTACACTGAAGCTCCTCGCTGTGATGTTCCAGCACCGACACAGGAAACATTTCGATGGGTTCCTGCGACTTAATGAGAAGTGAGAGCTGTCAATAGGCAGGATCAATAGATACAGTGATATGTATCTCAACAGCTTCACTTCACAGACTTCAAACCTTGATTCAGAGCACTGTAGAGTTACCTCCTCCCCTCCCCCATGAGCACCTACATACAGACTCACATGCATTCATACACATGTAGCCCTCAGTGGGCTTGGCCTTGATTGCTGTGAAGCTGAATAGACTTACGTGATTCATATAAGGCTGACAGATCCTAGTGACAGATAAAATTCAAGCTCATATTCACAGTTCCTACTGTTTATAATTTTAAAAACAAGTTGTGAGGGTGTAAAGATGGATTAAACAGTGTGCCCACCTGCCCCAATGCAATGAGCTTGTGCACTGTCATGTTGATTAGCCAAGCAGATATCCCGCCACAGTTCAGGTCAAGTCTCCTTCAGACACCTCAGAAGGTTACCGTAGCTCCCTGTGTTAACAGTCTGACCTTAGCGGACAAATTCAAGTGTACAACCTCGAGAACGTCAAAGAAAACCATCAGCATGCTTTTAGTTCCAGCCCTGACCTGACACACCTTTTTCAGTCTTTGAAACTGCAGCTCTTCCACTGTAAAAACTGCTGTGGTCTTTGGGTTGTAGCTGTAAACACAACTCATCAATGGTGATGATTCTCAACATTAAAGTTTGGGTCATCTCAGGTGTGTTGATGGAGATCATGGAGATCCTCGCAGACTTTAACATGGTCAGGAAATTGCACAGTATTGTACCAGTGGTCACAAAAAAGCCTGGAACTCAGGCGCTGATGAAGATCAAGTGATGCAACTTGGAATACTTGAAGGGAAAATCCACTTTTCATGTGGATGTCCAATTGATGTAGATGGTAACTGTAGTCAACTGAAGCAATAAATTCCACAGTTTGCACTATATTGACAGAGAAAGCTAAATTTTCTGACACACACAGCTGTTCTTGCAGTGCCTACACGTACCAGGATGCACTGCATCACAGAAAAGCAGTACGTGCAGGGTCTCAAAGTTTGTTATCCGTCACACTGTAACTTCTCTTTTATTTTATATTGCGTAGTTTGTAATAATGAGGAGTTTTTGGTCCACCAGAGCCAGAAAATCCTCTTTGGAATGCAAGGGGAAAGGCGAGGGGCAAACAGTTTGTAGTTTTTCCTGAACATGAGATTTTGAAGCTGAGTCCCAGAGATACAGAGGACATTGAGAGAAAATATTGTTGGGTTTCACATTATATCCCAAATTTGGATAGATGGAGATAAGGTTGAAAATCAGCAGAGTTGCCCTTTGATCACAAAAGGTTTTCTTGCACTTCATTGTACAGTGTGCCGTTTGTTTAAAACAGAAACTGTCTTGGATTGTTTGTTTTTTTTTTACTGCACCTCACAAAATCTGCCAGTGACAGTTATCAACTTATTCAGAAATTATGCCATTGCTTTTGTGTATCTCTGTCTGAAAATGAGAATATTTAGACCACGTTCATATTGCAACCATTAAGATGTTGTAGGCCGCAGCTGTTTTCCAGGTTGCAAGTTGCACAATCTTAAAAAAAAATCCCTCTAATCTATATTATTTTACCTCCTTTTGATAGATCATCCACTGAAAGACAATGGACAGTGAAAACTGAGAGGGACTTAGTTCAAAGAAAAAAACACATTTGATAACCCATTAACTCTTGTTAACATTCAACACCTATTAGGTGACATTAGCATTAAACGATAGCGTTTATACATGAAACAATAGGAAAGCCCTTAAAAAAATCTTGTTTATAATTTAAGCCTATATTAATACATTTCAGACACATCTATTAAGACATTAAAGTGAAACACACTGAAGATATCAAGCCTAGTTTCTGCTGA
>JAQFJA010000013.1:7244526-7255032 GCA_029874485.1 Naso brachycentron | reverse complement strand
CCAAGGTGCATGTAAGCCAGGAACACCTCATTACTGAGCTTGAAGTTTTGTTGTTTGTGCTGATGACGGCAGGTAGAAGCTAAACATCACTCTGTTGAACACCTCAGGTCTCTAGGGACCTTTTGGGGAAAAATAATAATGTTAAAAATGCTTTCAAACAAATCACTCTTAGTTATTTTGTAAATGATGCACTGCTGCAAAGTTGCTTAATGTAAAAACACTGAAGTAACGTAGCTGTGCTTTAAATCAACAGGATGTTTTTCAATCATAAGCTTGTGTTAATGTTCAGACTGTGCTACCAACAAAACTTAAAAAAAAAAAAGACACATAATGAAGCAAATCTAATGATCCATCTCCCCATATGGATCATTAAAGTTTGAAGCATACATTGCAGGAAACTGACATTTTCAAAGTGTGACTTCACTCATTTCCTCGTATTCATTAAACAGCTGCTTCTGGGAAACCGCATGAAACTTTACAGGGAAATATTAATAAATATATCAGGCGCAGAGGGATGTTAAAGGTGCTGGAAGTGAATTTCTATTAAGTCCTACTGGCAGAAGCTAAATTATTGGACCATAAATACGGGCAGCACGGCCAGTTTGGCGAGTAGCTATGGATTCATGCTGAGCTTTACAACCACTAAAAACAGAGCACAGTGATGGAAGCTCATTGATTGCCCCATCGAAAGAGAGAGTGTACTACATTTTCAGTTAAATAATGCATTGGGAATAAGTAATTCAACTGATAACGGCACACAGAGATGTTCAAGCCAGAGACAGCTCTTACCTTACTCGTACCAATTAAAATGTACCTCGAGCTACAGCATAATGAAGCGTAGTACAAACAGCCTGTAAAGCTGTGTGTGGAGTCATCATGTGAAGTTTGACCATGAACAAGCTTTTTCTCCCCAGCATCGAAATGCTTTGATCCTGAAAGCCCTGCAAATGACGGGCTCATTAAGTACACGGTACACTTATATGCAGCGCTGCTCAGCCAGAACAATATGTTACAGGCTGAGTGCTCATTAATAGTCTGATAAATAATCTGAATGTTCTTCAGTTCAACCTCTGTAATATACAGACAATCCACATCTAAATAAATGGTTGTATAGGTTATCTTTGCAAGCAGCTTATTACGACCACAAACTACATAGCAAATAATGTATAGAGACACTGCAATGTTGCTAAGTGGCATCAAGTTTGACATTACTGCCATAGCCATCTTGTTTTTTGGGGGCCAGAAGTTACCATGACCACCTAGCAAACAGCTAGCAGCTAGCACTCAATCAAAGTAGCACCACTGTTGATAATGCAAAACTTTAAGTCTATAATTTAAACAAATGAGTTATGTAGAAATTCACCCACAGTTGTCATTAAAGGATAAACTAGCTGTTTTTTTGTACCAGGCTGTAAACATGTTTATTTCTGTTATACAGTTGGTTAGCTTACATAGCCATAGCCCACCTTTTGTAAGACCTCTTCACAAACCCCTTGACAAGACAAAAGCATATGTTTAAAAATTAAAATAAAAAAATAAAATAAAATAAAATAAAAAGATTTTTTTCCAGTTTCTGTCCAAAATGTGAACTATTTTTGTCAGTTAGCCCTGGCAAGCATGATGCTAACAAGCAAGTTAACTAGCAAAATTTCTGGACCTGAGCTACTTTGTGGCATGCGCTGACAGTATCAGTTCAATATTTATTACACGATGAATTATTCTTTGTTTGGCAGAGAATTAGACAATTATGATTTTTTATTTATTACTGTAGCTGCGACCAGCAGCTCTAGAGGTCGCTCTGTCGCTTGGTCAGTTGATCGGTCCATGAAAATCCCCCACCCTTTGGCAGCCACAGTTTCCGCCCTAAGAGACTGAAATTTCGCATGGACGTCAAGTGTGTGTGTATGTTAAGGTGTGGATCTGTGTTCATGCCAAGTTGCTAAAAGAGGGCGTGGCAATGCGAGTGGCCTAGTGCAAAAAGGTGGATAACTTGCAAATAGATTCACAGACTTTTACAAGATTTAGTGGAAAGGTTGGTCATGAGCCAAAGTTTAGCTGATTAACTGTTCAGGCCAACTGGAAAAAAGAGGGCGTGGCAGTGGGAGTGGCCTGTATCAAAAAGACGCATAACTTCTAAACATGTGACATGGCCAAACTTTGTAGAAAAACGTGCAAACACACACACACACACAAACATGTTATGGCTTGCTGCAGCCCTGCCCCCTTCCATAACTCATCAACAGTTTGCCGTAAACTCTTGGCGGAGGCATCACTGTAGACAGTAATTTTTATATCTTTACTTTCTTTCTTTCTTTTTCTTTCATTCAAATATACAATAAAAAGGGATTTAACATTTAAACAAATGCACAGTATTTTCAATCCCAACATGTTTTGCTGCTGGTTGCAGCTGTTGCAAATTCACCTTTTTTTAAAAATAAAAATAAAAATAAAATCTATTTTTGTATATTTTTTTCATGATCTGCATGCAATCAATTTGAAAACCATGCCAGGAGATTTCCACACATGTTGCAAACGTAGTTGTCTGTGCTCTAATGTTATTGACCATGTTATCAAAGAAAGTACAACTCTCTGCCTGCAGGAAATAAGGCGGTTGTTAATGGGTATAGATAAAGTTATTGATGAAAATGAATAATGTACAAGGATTTGCAGAGATTAGCGGTAAAAAAGTGGCCTTTTGCATCCTTTCATTTGCCAGCTCATGGTAATGAATCTTTCAGTGGATTTGTTATTAATATAATTGCCATTTCTCTTTTCTCTGCTCTTTTCTCTGAAATATGTAGTTTTAAAAACATGTTTTGCAAACAACCTTTTCTTTGATTCTCTGATAATTTGGATCTTAACAACAAATCCAATTACATTCACACATTTTTTTACATGTTGGTTTGTTCCTTTGTTCTTAAATGACTCCTGAAGGGAAATCCCTCCTCATTAGCCTCAGCGCAGAATGAGGCTTTTAAACATTCATTGTCTCCAGTGTCAGCGGGGGGCTGCCTTTGTAACTCTCGCCGCAGGGTGTTGGACCAAAACCCAATTTGATCCCTATCTCTGTCATGTGTAACGCTCCTACATCCTCATAATCCTCTATGTGAGCCCTTTGTATGACACTGATACATCAGACTGAGCTGCTTTAGCCACACTGAGACAAATTTAAGTGAAGACATTATCAAACCTATTGTCAAGATGACTTTCTCCTGACCTCCAGTTCGTCCATCCAGCTGAGCTACATCAGCCACAAGCCAGGCCAGGACTGTGGAACAAAGGACAGCAGCACCTAAAGGACACATGATGTTTGAGCACAACTGAGATTAATCAAGAGGCTGTTTGTATTGTTCCCTCCCTGTGATGTTGACTCATGTAAAAATTGTATACTTTGATGGATGCATTCAAATATCCAGGAGATTATAAGACAGATATTAGCTAGAGAACTGAGGCACTGTGTTGCTAATAGATTTTAGGAGCTGTGATGGGTTTGAGATAATCATGACCAGCAGGATATTTGCACCGAGAGAAATAACAGCATTTTCCTGTTCAATTATTCATGCCACGTATTGTATACTTCATATACGTGTTCTCAATCACACAAGACATACAGACAGAAAGAATGACAGCCACGTCAGGATGGAGAGATACAATATTCACCTGCCATTGTTATTCTAAAGAAGATAGACAAGATTTCAATATGAAAAGATTTGAGATTTAGATTTACTTCTATTCTTGAGGTGCAGCTCAAACTCATTCAACACAACACAGTACATGGCTGAGGTGTTCAATTTGTACATGAAAATGTTGGTGCTTGAAGAAAACCTAATCTGACTTGAAGTTTTGAAGGGCTTTTTGCTCTTTTCTCAAATTATACAGTCAAGACCTGCAACCAAGATCTAAGATGGTGCTGCTGTAATAAAGCTGCTAACCTGACTATCCCACAGCTGGATTAATACACACAAAAATGATTTCTAAACAGCCAAACAGATCAACGTTCACTTATATAAGGTCATTTCAGGATGTTTCAGGGTCATTTGCTGACAAAAAAATGCATTTCTCCTGTTACAGTTGTTTAATTTGTAATGTTCGTGAACAACAAAAAGTCCTTATAGGGCAGAGTGATCCTACAAAGCCAGACACCACACTGAAATCACCTCGAAGCCCAGCACAGTCTCTGGAGGCTATTTACTTAAACACACACTATGTGATTTCTGCCCCTAGAGGTCTCTCTATGAAAACGCTGAAAACAAAAGATGATGTGATGATGATTTGAGATGTGGTGAAGCAGCGTAGGATCATGGATTTGTTCATCCGTCATTGCACATGATAGTCAATGCACACTGACTCAGGCAGAAATGCTTGCAGACAAGAAAATGTATTCAAGTTTTATTCATGTTGTATTCAGTCACGTTTGCTGACTTCGCTCCTAACTTGGATTAGGCTACCCTAAAAATTAGCGACAGGGGACAACGTAAAACATACAGTTATCATGAAAAAAATGACAAATTCTCTCAGTCTGAATATTGTTGGAAACATCAGGAGTAATACATTACACAATTCAACTAAAAATACAACATAGATACAGTCCATTTGAGACGTTTGATTGCATATGTGTCATATTTTAGCACAGTAGGCAGACCGGTCATCTACTTATCAGAAGAGTGGCGGTTCGATCCCCGGCTCTTCTGGTCTGCATGTCCTTGAGCACAATATTTAAGCTCAAATTCCTCTCGATGGCTGCTCAATTGGTGTGTGAATGTATATTTATGGGGCACCCCATACACAGAGGCTGGGTCCTCACTCCAGTGGTCAGGGGTTCAATTCCACCTTGTGGTCCCTTGCTGCATGTCATTGACTCTCTCTCTCCCCTGTTTCATGTCCACTCCTCAGCTGTCCTATCAAAAAATACAAGCCCAAAAAATATTTTAATAATAAAAAATGTATGTGTATGAATTCCTGATGAGCAGTTTGGCACTTTGTAGAGAAGCCACCTTGTTGTTAGACTCACTAGTCAGTGTCTAGATGCTTCTCTTAACTAAAGGCTGATGACATGCCCCCAGCTTTCGTTGCTTAACAGGGTGGAAACAGTCTAAGAGTTTTAAAAAACCTTGCCTTGCAGAACCAATCCTAAGTTTTTACGGTGTTCCTTCATATTGGGGCCTGTGATTTGCTTAAGTCTTGTGCTTGTAAACACTGTCTGACCAGCAACATGCGGACTATGGATGGTTCAGTTGCGGTCACCAAAGAAAACTCCCTCAAAGTTTGTTGATGCCACATTTGCAGTGAAACATTTCCATCATTAAAAGAAACATAATCTTTTATTAGGACATGATTCATCCATCCGGCTATATATATCGACTATACATTGGCTTTAGAGGACATTACAGAGTTACACCGGGAGACGGACTTCCCAAAGCGGTAATGTTATATAGGAGCTGTCGCATGCTTTTGCTACGTAATGGACGCAGCAAAGCTGATGTGGAGCAATCAGATAATCTAATGTTGCTCTGGGCATCCATTTTAGTGTTATAAAAAATTCTCCCAGTGTTACAAAATGATTCGCTCGGTTCTCGCCGCCATCGTAGCAACTGCCTTACATTTTGACATCACCAGATGATCTGTAGGCGGAGATCCCCAATTGTCTGGTATTGCGAATCTACCTTGTCGTCATTGTGTGAATTGGTAAGTACTGACTTGTAATGTAAAACCACTTTGAGTAGTCAAAAGACTAGACAATTGCTATACAAACAATGTCAATTTACATATCATAAATTTAAGTATTGGATCTGAGTTGTTCCTCAACCACTCACTTTAGACATGGTTGCCTTTATTAGACCTGTTCACACCGTTTTGTTACCCTCAGCCTGTTTCCATGTACAGTCCACCTGTTTACTAGCTGCAGAACAACGTGATCGCTCCGGAGCAGAAAAACAGCTCACGGCAGCTTAACAACTGACTGACTGACTGATCTCAGGAGGGGAGGAGGAGGAGAAAGAAAAGATCATTCCCCTGTGAAATATTCTTTGATGTTACAACAAAAGAATGAAGAAGAGGCCTCCTGGGATTCCCCACCGCAGTGTCCTACACGTATTTCACTTTTAATCTAAGACCAGGGATGGTGAGATTGAAACACCACCTCTATTTCGCTGAGTGATAACCTGATCTTTTTTTTAACCCCACATTCCCCTCGGCTAACTTAAATTGCTATTTTTGCTCCTGACTGGAAGGCAGGTCATAAGGACAGTCACAATGTTATAAATCACACTGAAAGCTAACAGAGCTCTGGTCTTTTCTCTCTTTCTCCCAACAGTGGAAACTTTAAGGCATGTCGTCTTTTTGAGCATTCATCATAAATGTTCTTTTCAGTCTAATTTCAGAGCACAGTGTTCCTTTCTGAAAACCCAGCTGCTCCGAAAATTAGATCTATTCGTGGGCTTGATATAGTAGCTACATCTGCTGCTGAGCGGTGAGTTAGTCCTGACTCTCATTAGGTCATTTCCAGCTCGCAGCACTGTAGCAGAGAGCTCCTGGAGGACTAATGATAGCACAATGAGCCGAAGTGAACAGAAAGGTTAAATGAGAACCTCAGTATAGCTGAGAAGGACAGAGATATTCAAAAAGGTGATGTTAAAACTATTTTTTTAACATGATATCAGAAAATAGTTAAATAAAAATGCTTATTGGTAGTAAACCTAGTAAGTTAGCATTTATGTTTTCTATTTTAATGGAAAAACATCATTGTCAACAGCTTATCTGAGGTGGGGTTGCAGAGGCAGCAGTTTCAGCCTGGGGCTCCGGTCTTCCCATTCCCGGTCTTCCCATTCCCGTATCAACCAGCTCTGACTGGGGGATCCTGAGGCGTTCCCAGGTCAGTATTGAAATATAATCTCTCCACCTGGACCAGGATCTGCCCTGGGGCCTCTTCCTAGCTGGACGTTCCTGAGGCACCTCCCTAGGGAGGCAACCAGGAAGCATCCTAACCAGATGCCTGAACCACCTCAACTGGCTCCTTTCAAAGCAGCAAGCAGCTACTCTACTCCGAGTCCATCATGGATGACTGAACTTCTCACCTTATCCCGAAGGGAGATGCCAGTCACCCTTTTGAGGAAACCCATTTCAGCCGTTTTTATCCATAATCTCGTTCTTTCGGTCATGACCCGTCCTTCATGACCATAAGTAAGGGAAGGAGTGAAGACTGAGCAGTAGATAGCTTTGCCTTCTGGCTCAGCTCTCCTTTCGTCACAATAGTGCAGTAAAGCGAGTGCAAAACCGCTCCTGCTGCTCCGAGCATGAAAGCAAGAAGTCCTTCAGAGTCAATGGACTTAAATAAGCACTAAGTCTCCTCCAGGATTTTGCTTTCTCGCTCATAATTTTTCCTTATTCATCTGCATGTACAGTTAAAAATGCAAAGCACTGTAGGTGCACATGTAAAACTCAGCATTAAAAAATTATATTGTTTATATAGATTAAGCCAAATGGTTTTCTTTATCTTAAAGGATGATACCGTTGTATTTTTGACTTCTCACCATTAAAGACAATGACATGCAGTAACACTGGTATGATCCTTCAACAAGTGCAGCATCTACTCACTTTGATTCAAAACTGCTGCACGTCCATGGAGCCACACAGCGAAGACCAGACTCATTCTGGTCAGTGAGGATGGTTTTTTTTACCGTCTCAGAGAAAGGAAATATGATTTGCAGTTTGCATAGCTTGGTCTGCAAGGTTCAGAGAGGTGTGAAAAAATATTGATGTCAGTTAAATTTGTTTACATATGAACTTTTGAATATTGAATCATCCATCTTTGTTAACTTCAGCTTCACCTTTCTGTCAGGTGTGCAAAAATATAAAATTTTATTTATCGGGCTGAAGAAAGACCATATTGTGCATCCCTACCCAAACCTTTTGGCAGGTTCATTTGTGGAGATGTGGCTTTCGATCTGAGATCCTGCCTGATGAAATTGCTTTGTTCTGACTGATACACAAATGACTGCAGCTTAATCTGAGAAAGCACTTCAGAGCCATTGAATGTGCTGCTGAACAGACTTCAGTGAAGACATTTGGATGACAAAAATCTGAAATAATCAAGAAAGCAGTTGGTCTACACACAGATCACATGGCAGAGCAGACCAGGACAAGATCTTTTTTTAATTGGTCACCTTTCATTCAGGTCACAGCAGACATCATGATTGAGGACCTGCCTGGAAACCTCTGGGGTGTTTGATTGCACTGATGAACAACCTCTGTAGTCTTCGAGCGATGTTGCAAAATCAGATGGACAGATGGAGCAGAGTGTCTAAAGGAGGGAGGCGCGTGAGGGGAACACTGAGGTGACAGGTGTGACTGTGTCGCTGGCAGGTAGCGGGGCACCTCAGCAGAATATTGCTCAGGGCAAAATCACGGCCAGCTCCAGTGTGGTGGGAGTGTTTCTAACACAGTAAACCAAAGCAGCTACAAAAAATTCAGTTGGTATTCAAGCCTATGCTTTTGTCTTGTTTTGAATTGACCTAGCAAAACCAAAGAATCACATTTAAGGACATGTTTCCTGTTTTTGACTGGATACATTCACTGCTCCTTCAATCTGGGACAAAACAAAAACCTGGAAAAACGTGTACACTTGTCTTACCTCAATGCAATGCTTCAAATTTTATAGTTGTGCAACACTGTCTGTGCGTGATGATGCAAAGTCTAAAATTCTCAGTGTCCAGCTCAACACTGAGCGGTCATTATGCAGGAAGCTGTGAATGAGTGAACAAGGGAGTGATTTTGGTTGTTCTACTCTCTCTGGTGATTTGCCATAACCTCCGGACTAAAAACACACCACTGGTTAAACAATGAATGTTAACAGTTTTGCTCTGCTCAGTATGAATTAATTACCTACAGTGAGGTCGCCACATCACATTTTAATTCGGAGATAAGTGTTAGGTAGGTTTGAGGTTGACACGTCAGCCGTCAAAGTTTTGTGCACATAATTCCAGCTTCAACCGCATCAGATCTCTGATCAGCCTGTCACAGAACACCTGTGTGGGTGTGCAGGACCTTAAATGACGAGTAATTTAAGAATGATTTCATTGCCTCTTACGAAATATTAAGGTTTTAACGGAGCACCACAATTGAGATATTCTAAACTATGCTTTATCATGTGGTGCCTTTAGAGCTCGCTCCCATTTGTTTCTGACAGCAAAACTCATGGAGGCTTCCAAAAACTTGTTTGGGTTAATCTATCACTGTGAACAAACCGATAAGCACCATTTTTTTAAAGCTGCACCACAATTATGTAGTTAATCTGATTCATGGGAGGTGTGAGGACACTTTGCTTAGGCAGTGAGACCTTGTCTGATGTTAGAAGCTTTTTGTCCAAAACAAATCTAATAAATACAGTAATCTAATAAAGGCACTGAAAATGATCTGCAGCTCTCAAGTGAAGAAACTGAAGGGAAAGATTAAAGCTAGAAGAATCGATGATAAGCCTGATGAAAACGTTGGTTCTGTGTGAAGTGATGTGAAGACTCCAACGCTAAACAAATATAAATGTCATATTTCTATCATGTTTACATGGTTTTCCACCGTAGAATTAGGGCCACCTCTGCCTAACGTAAAACAAAAGGTAATGTTCACAAATTATAGTGGTGGATGGAAATGTGCATGTTTTTAATTTTATTTTCCAAATTATCTGGGAATTCAGTGGATTGAAACTTTGTTTTTAATAGCATGAGTCAGGAGTTTGATTAAACATTTGTTGGCAATTAGTCTGGCATTGCAAGTCAATCTCTGTAGTGCTAGAGAAGGAACTGGCTGCACCCATTATCATTCTGCTAAAGGGGGGAAAATGGTTAAATGTATTTCATTAAACTAATCGTAACTTCGTAACACTTATGCCTCGACAGTGTCCTTCCCTCACATAGATAATGGTCAGCTTGTCCTCTGTCCGGAGAAGCAGCTCGATGCAGCGACAGGAAACTGAGCAGTTGTAAACGGTACCAACAGCAAAACACCACCACCTAAAGGCATGTCCACGTGCAGCCCAAAATTTGTGACCGATCGGACTGTTCGCTTTGACAGCATGCGAACTGTGCATGCTCTTTAACGTGTGTGAATAGAGCAGTGTTTTGACTTAACTAGTTTTACTGTAGATACACTGATTCACAGCAACATTTAAAATGTAAAAGAGTTCTCATTTTGTTCAACAACAACAACAACAAAAAAGAATAAAATATGTCCCACCCAGGTAAGAATGTGCTCCCCGTCATGTCTGCAGAATCTTTATTTTTTTCTCCTGTTGTCTCCTTTGTGTGGGTTTAGTTGTAGCTGCAACATTAGTAACATCAGTCTGGCTAAAAATGATAAAAGAAAAGAAGTGCAGCCACTAAAACTTCTGTTGTTATCTTCTGGACCAGGGGTTTTCAAAGTCTGAGGCTGTGGGCCTCCCCCAGAGAGTATAAAAGCAACTGCACCCCACTCCCCATAAATATATAAATGAGTTAACATTTTGTATTTTATGAA
>JAQFJA010000013.1:7217330-7228039 GCA_029874485.1 Naso brachycentron | reverse complement strand
TGTCCAAAAACTTTTTTCCACCACTGTATAAAAGGATGAAGGTCTGCACACCAGGAAGCTCCCATGGAAGGATTTTACCATGCGACACAAGTGACATTTTGGGCCAGTATGCTCTTCCTCAGACTTGCAAATACACATGTGAATCGCCATCTAAAGTATACATGGATACATCCTGACCCAACACAGCTGAAGCCCATCAACCTCTAAAAAGATACCAAAATAGAAATATCCATTATAGCAAAATACAATATATTAATGACAGTATTTAACACATGAAAGTATCCTCTGAGAAGCACAAACCAAATATACATATATGTATATATAAAAAATATATATATATATGTATATTTTTATATATATAAAAGCACCCCTTTTATCCACACTTTGAATTGCCAAAGATTTATCCTGCTTCAAAGTCTTTAGTTGACTTCTGTCAAATTCTTTGTAACTTTGTATTCTCTCTTTTTGTTAAGATAATAATGACATCCCTTTCCACCAGTATGTGTCTAAAGAAGATTTTCTAGTTTTAGGTGGAATGAACATGGATTTACCTCTGAAGGGAGTCATAGCTCGTGTAGCAGAGGGTGAGCTGGTCACGGGTTGTGTGTCCTGCTTGCTGAGGGGTTGGTAGGGGTGATCACAGTTTCCTGAGGGAGAGCTGAGTTAGAGACAAAGTTAGATCCAATATTACAGCCTCTGAAAAATTCTTGTAGTCTTAGACTCTTAAAGAATTTTAGAATGTTTGTGGTTGTGTGAAATTCATCACATTGTCTAGTACTCATCAAAGGGAGGCCTTTATTAAGTGTAAGGATGCATGTGTGTGATAGGGGCTCACTGGTTAAGCTGATGACATTTCATCATTTCATTTTCTTCCAGTGGGTCCAGTATCTGTCCCTTTGTGGAGTGTTTCCTGCTGCACCTCATTTCTTCTTTGTGTCCGCTGTACGTTGTTTCCTCCCAAAAAACTGTTGGAGCTGTCAGAGATGAAGCTCATGGAGTCCGAGTCCAGTAAAGAGGGGCTCTGTGTTGTTGATATTCCACGATACCCGCTTCCCTTGTTGGTATTTTATCTTCCGTATCTTTACATAATCTCCATTGCAGCCTCTGGTAGGTCAACTGCTGCCATGCGCCATCTGTAAACAGTGGCTCTCTGTAGTCCGCCATGTCTTTTTCTTTTTATATGTTGTTATTGCTTTCTCCAGTTCTTTTTTGTGTTTCTCAAATTTTGTCAGAAGTTGTGAAAATTTGTCTTTATCATGGAAATAGCAATGTCTCTATAGCATGGTGAATAAGTACAGACACAACATATACAGTAGCTGGAGTGTGTTGGAGATTTTTGGGTACATTTAGAGGCTTTAGACGGCAGAAAAGGTGTCTCCTTGTCACCTCCAGTGAACGTGCAAAACTGCCCGCAGAAGGGGCAAGTGTCTAGCGACCTACTAAATGCACAGGGACGGTATTGATCTTCTTGACTTATAAAGGGATTTTGGATAAATTGGCTACATTCCCAAAAAGAGCTGTTTTTCTTTAACAGTGATTTCCTCTGTTGTTTTGATGAGCCTCATTTCTGAAAATAAGATGCTCAAAGTTCATTTTGTGGTTTTGTGAAATCAATTATGCCAAAATAAAGCAGAGTCAGACATGAGTCTTTGTGTAAGTTTAATTCAGTGTCTGCAGCTGGACTCAACACAGTCAAATGAATGAGCTGAGTGAATGAGCAATGAGCACAAAGAATGCCTTTTTTTGTACATAGTTGTCATCTACAAGGCCACATTATCTCTTTGTTATGCAAACACAGCATCCCTCATGATGGAGAGACATATTCAGGCCATCTTATCACGTCCTCAAGAACAAAGTGCATGTTCACAAAAAAAGTACAGCACAGGTTTTGTCATGCTTTCTGCATGGTTATCCTGACAAGGCACATGGGGTAGGGGTTAGGTAAGATATATGGATACATGATTACTATCATATAAGTAACAGACTTATTTCAATATGACCGTTAGATTGATCATCGGTCATCGTTTTAACAACCTCAGTTAACTGCAGTGATGGTTTACAGGTAGGATCACATGTAATGAAGTAGCGGTACAGAGTTTTATGCATTTGATCCAAGGTATGTTCCCATGTTACACAGTTTGAAAACCAAGAGTATTTTTTAGCACTAAGGACGTGACGCATGCATTGTGTTTAGGTAAATTTACATTAACATCAGTTAGCATAAAATTTCTCCCCCTTTGCAGTTAGCCTTGTTTGTACCTTATGTCAAAATGTCTTTTTGGTCAATGCGACCAATTCATTGAGAGGAGGTCACAATTCTGTTGGTGCTTATAACGTTATCATGACCTAGTGAATTACTGTAACACAGCTACTGTGCTAAAAGAGATAACTAACATCACATACCTGTCAGCCAAGTTCGGCATGCTCCTTCCTCACAATGCACACTGTCCAATTCATCTCTGGGGGGCTGTAGCACCCTAACACAAAACTATTGCAGCAGCAGTGCGCTAAAATAATTTCATCTTTGCAGTGCAAAAATTATTTACTTCATATGGATGTCAGAGTCAGATAAAAAGCTTAAAAGGAGGTTAATGATTTGCATATACCACAGACGGATGTTTCCCTTGGATGTTTAAATGTCAGCTCTGGTTCCCTAATTGAAAAACTCTGTCTGACTGTAGCATGTACAGAAAACCTGAATAATTGAGAGAAGCAGCCTAATTTATTTACATGTACCTACACTGTGCACAAAGTGTCACTGACTGAAGACTGAAAAATAAAGTGTAAACCTTGTGCTATGGCATGCATGATTAACAGCCCAGTTTTTGGAAGGGCGAGTTGAGTTCCCATGCCATTGATCATTGGAGCTGTTCTAAATGCTTATGGTGGCCCTACACACCATTTCTCTTTGTCATCAAATGTAGAATGATTATGCATCTCCTTTGTCAGGCATGACTCCAGACAGACTGTGTCCTCCTTCTCATGATGCCAGTCCGGTGAGCCCTGAACCAACAACACCGGGAGCTGAGTCTCCGTCCCACCCTCACTATCACAGCAAGGCCCAACACAGACGTTTCTCCATGGAGGTAAGTAACAGAGGCTTAAAGAGCAGCTGTAGGAGAACACGGGTTAACATGACAGACAAGGGATTAAAATCTAGAAAAAAATGTGTTGTAAAGTGTTTTAAAAGTGTTACCTTTGGTTTCTCCGGTACTGCAGTACTTTTTTTTCCCCGCAGTAATTTACGTGTTTCCAATTCAGCACTGAGTATTCTAAGTTAGAGTTGCCATTGAGCATTATGAGTTGCTCTGACAGAGATATCAACAGTTACACACACAGTTGGTTCTCCTATTTAAACTCCTTCCTTGGAGCCAATTTCTCTCTACCAGCTCAGTGACATGAATCACCTCTCAAGAGCTGCAGACTCTATACTGGAAATATGAGTTCACAGTTCCACCTTGTCAGAAATAGTCCCTGTGGAGCAAGTGTGATTCATTTCAAGTCTTTCTCGCAATCCACATAGCTCATAAAAGGCAGTCAGCAAACCTATGCCAGAGGGAAGTGAGTTCAGAAAGAACCTGGGCTTGTCGAAGCGGAGTAGTGCAACAGACGGGCTGAGAGCTTAGACAATCTGGATAGCTTTATTCAGCAAGCGTAATTAATGTATGCAACTACAGATTCAACGAATGGGTGTGTGTGTAATTGATGATTTATTGGACAATTCTGTGGTTGCCAAGACGTGAAAAATCTCTTTGACTGGCGTCTGATATTGTCCTTTTAGCTACCCTTAGGCTGTTCAGAGCATTCAAATGAAAATCAATCTATTAGCCCATTAAGGTTGCAGTAGATGACTTCTGCAAATGAGCAAGCAAGCTAACATTAGCTGTAGCATGAGACTCGGTGGGAAGCAAATCCGCCACAGCCGTTTACACCAATTTGCGCTTTATTTTGTTTGTTGTCTCTCTTTTAAGTCCAGTTTGAATTGAGACCAAACGGTTGCAGGGAAAGTTGCAGCGGAGTAAACTGGTCTGTCTCAGCTCGAGCTCGAGCCGACTGACGGTGTGACTTACAGACACTCTGTTGTTGGCAGAGGCAAGTCAGAGCACGGTGAGCCAATCAGCTCGTACCGATGTCACCTGTTGCTAAGAAGCACAGTGTAGACCGGCCAATCAGGTCAGAGGGTACAGAGAGCATCACTAATTTCTCATTTTTCTGCAAAACCCTCATCCTGGTGGCAAAGAAAATCTCATGGTAAAAACAAGGCTTATTAGAGACCAGTTTAGCAGCAAATGGTGTCATTTTTCAACCACTGTTACACTGTTTAACCAGGTTATACATCATAATGACGAAGTTAAGACAAAAAAGGTGTGTAGTTTGACTTTAAACTTGGTTTGAGCAGGTCACCGCAAGTGCAGAAATTGCAAACATTATGACAATGAAAGCAGGTAACTCCAACTGGTTTACTGAGATCGGGTGGTAAGTATCATATAAAGTCATTATATTTGGGAAACAAATTGTAGACTGACGACATGAGTGGGCGATCATAAGCTATATGAACAGTCAAACCACCAGTACTCTGCGGCTCTGCATAACAAAGACACTGACCAGTTGTGACACACCAAAGATGACGGCTGTAGACTACAGAAAAAGAACAGAAATGAGTGCAGACAGATTTAAAAAGGCTCCAACAAAAAGAATCATTCAGCAAATATGCTGTACACTGAAACTTGACTTCTTTCTGTTACTGACTCACTTTGGCTTCAAAGTCTTTTACTGGTTTTTGCTGTGTGCTGTGAATATTTAAAGATGTTTTTTTATGTGAATGTATTTATTTCTTGTGATTTCTTTTGTTAAATATGCTTCATCATGTCAAGTTAATTTTCTATACTAATCATCTGATGATTCACCTTTAATTAACTGTACAAACTGATCATGTGACTATTTCCAACCCTTGAAAGTAGCCCAAAGGCAAATATTTTGTACCTGCCCTGAAGTAAGGCCTTAATGGACGAAACGTGCATGCATGTTTTTATTGTTGATTATTCTGTCGCCATGAGATAAGAAGGGTTTTTTAATCTGTTACCCTCTATAGTGCCTGCAACTCTCTCAGCAGTTTTACAGTAGTCAGATCCCCAGACAGCACCAGCAGCATGCACACACCTGAGCAGCACTCTGTAGTCTGAAGTGTGGATGTCTTACAACCAGACCGAGAAACCTTCAGTTAACAGCAGCTTCTGCAGCATAAGAATGACAATTATGGGATAAAAAAACAGACCAACTGAGGCCTATTGCTTAACATCAGTAAAATGCTTTACACAGCTATGTTTACCCGAAGTTAGCTAATATTAGTTAAAGCAAAACTGCACTTTTTTTGGAAATGTAGTTCCTTTTTCCAGAATTCTGACATAAGACAAGATCCTGGATGCTTTTTCCTTCTCTGTGTGCTCAGTAGGTCAATAGATCCCCCACCCCCATTGAAGTGATAGGGAGACGCCTTTCAAAGCCTCTAAAACACATCCAAAAATCTCCAACATGCTCCATCTACATGTTGTGACCGTGCATATTCACCAGGCTACAGAGAAATCGTCGCTGTTTACAAAAATACAAAGGAACTAGTTGTCTGGGCATAGTGACACAGTGTGGTTATGCTCAGAAAATGACGAAAACAGTATTTCACAGCATGGTGAATACGCAAGTCACCTGTGGTTAGCTGAACATTCACCAATGCTCTGAGATACTATTTTCGTCATTTTCTCAGTATAACTGTGCTGTGTCTGAGACGGAAAACCAGTTCCTCTGTATTTTCGCCCACAATGACAATTTCTCATGCACCATCACAGCATGTAGATGGAGCGTGTTGGCGATTTTTGGATGTTTTAGAGGTGAAGGTATCTTCCCATAACTTCCACTGAACATGCAGAACTGCTCTCACAGGGCGGGTATCTGGCGACCTACTGGACCACACAAAGAAAAAGGAAAAATATCGATACACTTGTCTTATATCAGGATTTTGAATGAATGGGCTACATTCCCAAAAAAAGTGCACTTCTCCTTTGAAAGAGTTTGGACCGACAAGACATCCAAAACACAAAAATCTTAGATTTACAATTATTTAAAACCACTTACAAAGTCAGCAAATGCTTAAATATAAGATGCCGGAAGCAACAAATATTTGGTGTTTTCGCTTAATGAAATGCCTCGATTAAAATCGTTTCAAACTTGTTTCAGCTCTACTGCACAGAAGCTACGTTAAAAAAGAACATTTACCAACAGGCCATTTATTGTGAGAAAGTAGGTATTAACCCATAAAGTTTAGCCCTAGTTATTCCAATACATACGTTTCCAACAGAAAATGGCTTGTGTCAATGGCAAACAGCTTAACAATCAAGCAACTATGTTACTCTACTGTAACACTGAGGACTGTGTGTGGCTCCGGGTCAGGATGCAGCATTGTTACAGTCATGCCTCTCCCCGGGCTGATGTGTTGCCACGCTCCTGTCTGGCTCTATGAGTAGCAGTGTGATTTTTTTGTCAAGTAAGTCAGTGGTTCCTCGAGTCTCACTGGAGTCGAGCCTGAAAAACTCTGATGGTGCTGTGCGGTTGTGCGGCTTCGCCCGAGTTCACTCATCACTGATGGGAGGGAGCTGCTTCTCTATGAATCGCTTGACATCCACCATTTCCTGCACACATGCAAAAGAAGACCACATTTATAATACAGAATGCTACCGGAGCTCTGTAGTCAAATGTGACCTTTCCCCCTTACTGACCTCCGGACAGGTGCTGTGAGGTAGACCCCGGTACAACTTGAAGGTGATGTTGCCTGGATTGATGAGACTTTTCATCCTCTCTGCTGTCTGGCTGCCATACATGAAGGACACCAGGGAGTCGCAATCCCCGTGGCACTGGAGGACGTGAACGTCCTTGTTAACACTGTTGGCAGAAGCCTGAGCATAAGAAGAGATTATGATTATTGTTATTATCTGATTATGTCAGATTACTTTGTCTACGGGATTTCCCTAAACTGTAACTGCAGTTGAGGGAATAGTCTACGATATGATGACCGATGAATAATTCAAATTTGAGTGAAATAACATTTAAGTTTCAACAAACAAAAGGATGAATTCCATACCATCAACTGAACAAATCCCTTTAAACACGTTTTTAGTAAAACAAACCGGTGCGCATCAGGCTTTTTCTACCTGAGGGAAGGACTTGCAGAGGGGGAGCCAGCAGCTCAGAGCGACCACTCCAGCCAGCTTCTGCTGAGTTGTCAGAGCCGTGTAGAGAGACAGAGCTCCACCCTGGGAAAAAAACATAAAGCTTGTCACGTATCTTTTGTGCCTATTTTTAACAGCAGCAAAGAGCACTGAAAAATCTGTATCATAACGGCAAAGAATTGAGCTAATTTCAGGTTCTTCTTGCATTAAAGAAAAACAGGCCTCAATTAATTTGCTGCGATTTGTCCATTTTTAACCACTCATTAAAGTGGGTTAATTCATCTGCTTTTCTATATATAACTTTAGAGAGTTGAGGATGGAGACCGAATTTAGTAAGAGACGTCTGTCTTCAATTCAGCTGCCTAAATCACAACTCAGACTGACGTTGTGCTTATCATTTACAGAAAGTATTACCTAAACAGTTCTGTAATAGAAGGTACATAGGTATTATACTATTTAATAGTCACACGTCTAATTATTTCTCAGTATTAATCACTGCACTTAGTCACAAAGTTGCAGCTTGCAAAACCTGCTATGGAATTATTTTCTTGACCTCAGTTTTCTTCACGGCATGCTGTGATAAACCTGTGTTTTGTTGAATTTAATTAACTGCAGAGGTCCTTTTCAAAAAACTCTGTACCTTGAGATATCCCCCTATGTGCATCGATTTGGTTTTTAAAAAATTATGTACGTAAGCTGTGAATCACAGTGAAAACACTGTTATGTAACACGTCATTTGCATACCAGTCACACTTACCTGTGAAAACCCACCCAAGATGATTCTGTGGGAAGGTATTCCATTCTTCACTTCTTGGTCTATCAAGGCCTTAACTGTGGAGAAATTAAAGGAAACGCACGCAGTTGAAGTAAACAAGCTCTTTATGCAATAAACAAAAAAGAAGCACATTTCTAATTGTGTCTTTGCCTCATTGTATTAAGTTAAAGTGAAATATAAACATACTGTTCTCGGATGCTCTTTTAATACCGGCCTCGTCTTCATCGGTGTCTGGGCTCAACCCATAAATATCAAACCTATGCATGAAAAAACAAACAAACAAACAAAATACCTTGAGGCTCATTGTGTGTGTGTGCCAACTGCGCAGTCTATTTAAACGTGCAAACACTGTGACACTCACCAAGAAGGCATGGACATTCTCAAGTTTAAAGAAACAGGCATGATGGGACTGTAATCATTGGAGAAAAACAACATCAAGTTCAGCTTAAATGCTCAAGAAATATATAAATAGGGCTCTTATTTTCAAATTGTTGTGGACGATGAAACATTAAAGATTATATAGCAATGCCTTGGAAATTGGGGTTTTCATACTTTTAAGAGTTTTCCCAGACCTACAGACATTTAGTGTTACATCAGAGCTGCTGTGGACACTTACGCATGTGGACATATGTATTTCACATGAGGTATCCTGATGCCTGCGAAAGCTTCGGCCCAGCCATGCCTGTCAAACAGGAGAAACCCTTTCAAATAAATCTGTATTGCTCTCTATTTTAACTTTGCACCAAAGGAGGAAAAATGCTGCCTTCACGTACCCCGTGTCACCAAGGCCATGCAGAAATATCACCTGAAAAAAAAATAAATAAATAAATAAAAGAAGAAGCACATTATTGCAGAGGCAGTTACAAGCTAATACATGTCAGACTTTGGCAGCAGTTTTTTATGTTTGTCTGTTAGCGTTAGCTGGGTTGTTGTTGTTGTTGTTGCAATCTCTAACACCTTTTGGTCTAACTTTAACCAGCCAGACGTCATTGTTGTCAGGTAACTCACCGCCGCAGTGGCTTTCCGGGTAGCAGGCACAATGGCAGGTAAAGGCGCTGACATATTATTGCCGCACATACAGCGCTCAGGCAGCTGATACGGCTGGACAAATTAGCTACCGTTAGTAAGCTAATAACGATATCACGAACTGCCACAATATGTCGATCCTGGTTCAACTCTGTCTGTCAGAGGTCGAACAGTTAAAGAACAAATGTCGACCGATAATGGAGGTCAAAGTACCTCCGTCCCGTACTGCCGCTGGCAGTCGTAAATTTCTTTCTGAAGTTGAATTTTGTGGAAAACAATACACCGCCGGATCACACAAGCTAAAACGTTCCTCGGCGCTTCGTAGCCCCGCCCTCATCGCTACGTGATTGGTTGTCATAAGACTTCGTCTGCAAATACAAAGAAGAGATTGGTTGGTTGAAATGTCAATGAGCGCTGCTTTACTGACTGCTAAATCCGCAACTGTAGAACAGCAGACAGTAAAACTTCCACGTCAGGAATATAATAAACAAGACAAGTATTTAATTATAAAATAAGTACTTAATTTGTAAATGTATTTAACATTTTGCATCTTTTGTCCTGACCGGAGGCCCAAAAATATTTTTCATTTTCTTTAACATTAATCTTAAAGTAGCCTTATTAAATTTTCTGCTTGCTTTTTGGGTTCTTATATTGAATGAAATTCGCCTGAATCAACTCAATCCGACCAAATATTAATTCGCAGTTTAACAAATTATATTTTTTAAAAATGTACCTTTTAACTGTCGTTGTTTTATTTTGAAACCTCGCCTAGCGAACAAGATGTACTTCCGCTCACCTCAGTCACGTGACTTGCATGTCCTTGATGTAGGCAGCTAGCTTTGACATGTGAGCAAAAGAAACATGTCATTCCCCAAAAAACCTGGCGGTAAAGCGTTAGATGCTTTGCAGAATCTTCCGCGGATAACTTTAGCGAACTTGCGGCCGGAACCAGGATCCACAAAGCCGGTAAGTTTTAATGTGTCACAGCTTTTAGCTGTGGAAGTTCAGTCCAGCCATGTTAGCTTGCTAGCCTGTAATGCTAGCCAGTGGAGACAAGCGCTGACCCTCTGTCAGTTGTTTTGAATGAGTGTTAATACACGAACGAAGCAGTAAAATCCCTCTAATTAATTGCAGGACAGACGGCGGGGCAGAGGACAGCATGGTGGCAACAGAAGCGGCCGAGGGCACAAAGGAGAGCGACAGAGGGGCAACCGGCCTCGGCTGGGTTTTGAAGGGGGGCAGACTCCTTTTTATCTGGCCATCCCGAAGTATGGCTATAATGAAGGACACAGGTAATGGCTTGTCACCCTGCTCTCCACCTTTGAAAGCAGCCAGTGAGGGCAGTGCTATGTAGATTCTTACAAATTACACAAACAAATAAATTATAAATTGCCATAAAAATGCTGGCAGAATGATTTCATCTTGTTAGGCTTGTTAGAGGCGTTCTCAGCCAGGTGAGTTACTTAATAGAGATTATTTTAAGCATCCTTCTTACTGTATAGTTGTGTATTTGTCACAGGTTTGCAGCTTGTGTTAATATCACTATTCTCTCTATCAAATATACCCATGTGATGTACTTGTGTTAGTTAAACAGTAGGTAGGAAAACCCTTAATCGTGTTGTGGTGTTGTGTGTTTGTCACCGCTTTGCCAGCGTTACAGCTACATGACGGGAAATGGCACAACAGACAAC
>JAQFJA010000013.1:7177427-7200297 GCA_029874485.1 Naso brachycentron | reverse complement strand
CAGCTTCTCATTTCTGTCTGATTTACTGTGCCAGTTGAAATGGTAACTGTTGCAGAATGTTTTTTATTAGCAGTACAAAATAATTAAGCTAATGCTTACGCTAATACATTACTAAAACTGTCCAGTGGGTATTTAATGCTTTTAACCGACTGTGATTGAAATGGGAACCATGTAAATGGGGCTTTAAGTGGGCTATGCATTTGACGGACACAAATATACCGTGATATCAAGTCTGAGGATAACACATTGCTCCTTCACAAAAAAATAAACAAATAAAAGGTAGCATCGTCACCAATCAATCATCCATGTCGTAAACATGAAATAAAAAAACAGAATTGTTCCTTTATGAAAACTTGTTAGTTATGTTTAAGTGCAGGCAAAATTAAAGAAGTCAAATTTATGTTTTTCTTTCAAAGTTTCAGGAGAATAGGCTTGCATGTGAACCAATGCGTTTGTCAAATGTAGGCTAATGCTAGCTCTCATTATATTAGCTGAGTTATCTAGAATGTAAACTTCCCCTAATCCAATAATCGCAAGGCAGAGCCAGTTAGCATAAACTGCTGCTCCTTGGCCTTGGAAGTATTACCTGGTTATAGGCCACTGTACTGTAAGTGGAAAGCTAATTAGCAAGACATGCTAATGACTGAAGCTAAGAGGAAGCAGGGAGACACACTGTATGGTTTTAAGAAGGCTCGGAAAAAATGTCACCACCCTCAAAACTCTTTAACTGCCAAACGTTGCTCTTAACATATGGCGAAAACCAAAGCTTGTCAGAGGCAAACCTGCCATCAGGTTGCCACACTCTGATTGGACAATCACTTTTTTATGGGTAAGGTTTTATGAAGCAGCTAGGTATGTTTTCACAGTTGCTGATGATTATTTCTGTAAGAAAATTATGCATCGTCTAGCTTTTGATAATCTGATATTTTAAATATCAAAATTAAGTAAAAGAAATGTGCGTTTGTGTGTGCTAAGAGACTGCAGGAGTCATTGAAGAGGTAAAAGAATCAGTTTTAGATATTTATGATTCATGCAACAACACCTCATAATGACCTGTATGCAGCTGCATCACATTTACATGAAATGTAAACATGTGTGCTACCGTCATAGCATTTCCATACAGGGAGAACATCAGGTGACCAATCCTCCTCTACCTCCCTCTGCCCTGTCAGTGGGCACCTGTTAGTTTGTGGTGACGTGGCATCTTTAACACCTCTCCTGATTGACTTAGCGGGTTAAAAGCCTAACAGCTCTGCAGGCACCTCGGCAGGTAGTGGACTGTGTGCATGCAGCAAGCTGGTAGCACCTGAGAGCAACGCATTGTGTGTTAAGCTGCTGCTGTAAAATCACTTTGGTTATAATGCTTAGATGTGAGAACCTGAGCTTGACATCATGTTTTCACGGCACAAGGGGTCACAAGATTTATCTGAGGGGTCATAAGAGGGTTAACGTGTTTAGAAGGAGTAGAGGAATACTTTAAACTTAGCGAAACAAAATCGAGCGTCTTCATTCCTCAAAATCATCTTCAGATTAAAAAGCAGCAAACAGTTTGACTAATTAACTCCTTTTAACATTTGAGAATAATTGCAAAGGTTACAAAGGTTCCTGAAAGTGTTCATGATGTTAAAATATTTCTTTGCAAATATTGAGATTAGCAGGAGAAAGCTGATTTAACACACAGAGGATAAAGATAAATCTGACTCAACACATACAGGATAAGCCTGACATGTCAGAAACTGGTCTTGATTTCATGCTTTTGCCCTGGCAGGTAGCTAAGAGTACAAACAGCATTTGGCTTGATTGGCAGCTTATTGTTGAGTGTGTGTGGGTGTTGAGGAAGGTTGGACCTTCTCTCAGGACGTAGCCTCACTTCCCTCGCTCAAAAGGCTCTCAGGAGGAGAGCAGTGTGCCTTTTAACTTTTTTATTTGTGCTGTGTTTGTTAAGGCCACATTCCCTGAGCCTGGCCTGCAACTTGTGTTATTCTTCCTGTGCTGTTTGCCCCACTCGCAGCTGGAAGGACAGGAAAACTGATCTGGAAAACTACTTCATGTATGTCATCGGTGATTACAGGACGGCAGCGCCTGCCTGCGCCTGGTCTTGGCAGCCTCATGCCCAGGCTCACTGGGGCAGGGGCAGACCTAAATAATGCTGTCCCGTTGGGCTGACGCTGCGCACCCCTCCTTACTCAAGGCCTCGCTTTTGCTTCCCTGCAAGGAACTCTGTGAGTCCATGCAGCCCTGTTAGTGCTCTTCCTGTGGAGAAACTGGAGAGGAAGCTCCACCAGGCAGCTTGAAGTGGCCAGAAACCTCCACAACTTTCAGTTTCTTTCTTTTATATTTTCAGTTACAGCACACACTGAACAAACCTGCTGTACATATACTATGATTAAGTTATGTTACAAGCAACAATCCTACATGACTATGTAACTTTTGCTGAAGAGTGACCACAATAACTACAATAGACCATTGCAGCATAACATGTTATGCTTAAACATTACAGTAGCACAGTAAGTTAGCCCAGCAGCCAGGATAAAATGTTTTCATTGTACATTTCTGCAAACCACTTATCAGTTTCATATGTATCATGTCAGTGCTTCTAAAATACATATCAAAGTCACGTTATTTATTTTTCATGTATATGAACGGGCTTTGTCATTAGAAGGTAGATGGGATGGTGGTGGCGTGACAGCTGCTTAGCAGCAGACCAGTATTCGCTTCAACTGACAAAACAGCGTCATTTTTAGCAACTGTTAGAACATTTTCTGGCTTTGTTTGTGGTGACCTGCAATTTTAAGCCAAAACGTGATCTTTTCCCGATATAAACCAACTGTTTTTGTGTCTGAATCTAAGTGGGCCTCAGTCACAACGTGGAAACAGCAAAATATCACGGCCTGGTCGCCAGAATAAATTGTTGTCATTGTTTGCATAAATGTTGACGTTTGGGCTGAGCAATTACAAATGAGTCTTTATTTATTATTTATTACTTACCTGAGTCCTAAAAGTTGTGGAAAATCTTCCGGGCAAGTTATTTAAACATATTACCAAACCAATTTTTTAAGAATCTTGAAAAAGACAAAAACACAGGGAACTTATAAAGAAAAATGACAACAGAATTTAGAAAATTCATGAACAATTGACTTCTAATAAAACAGGTTTTAAAGTCGTCACCACAATTGCAGATTTTTTTTGCTCGTCTTAAGAAAATCAGACATTCTAGACTCAATAATGGACAAAAATTATAATATCAAGATTTTCTACATCATGGAGAATTTAAATCTTAATCTTCCCATAACTGCGGCTGTTAGGATGATGTAGTGTAGTTAATTCTGGACTCATTTTAATTCACAATTCACACCATCGTCATCCCAATGTCTGGGATGCAACACAGTAAAATATTCTCACAGATCCCCTTTTCATTGCTTCCTCCTTCCCCGGCTGCTACTTTCCCAGGCAGAGAACCAAGAGGAGCAATCTAGAGGGATCAGGAATGACAAGGCAGTCCGGCCTCCCATTGTATGTGAGCGTTTACTCAGCATGGAAGAGCAAGGACAGTGAGGCTACAAGAATACAATAGGCTCATATTTATTTACTGCTTAGTGGCAGCCAGGGAGACCCCCCTAATAGCTGATAGCAACTTTACAGTAATAGACCTCTAATAAAGACCTCAGAGGGCAAGTAGAGGCTAGACTCTCTGGCTCTGTCCTGGATAGAGAAACACCAATTTAAAAAGGACAGATGGAATATTAAATGAGTTCAGATGGCAATTTTTATTTTTTCCCCTTATTATATCAGCAGTATGACTAATAAACAATGTATTTATCACAAAAATTTCTGCAATGTCAGTTTGTCCTGTTTGTCTAAGGTAGCACAGGGTTTATTATAATAAAGAATACTAGATTCTTCCAAATGATGCCACTGTCGTGTCCACTTCCAAGTAAACTCAAAAACTTCTTAGCGTACATTATCATAGCCTCAAAAAACAGACCTAACATGTCTGAATGCAGCAGCAATCCTGCATGCTGATGATCAGTCATCCATTATGCTGCAGTCAGTGTTTGCAGTTCATTTACAGTGTCAGAAAACAGAAAAAGCAGAACATGTAATTTGACTTGAAACTTCAGGAAAGCAAAATGATTACTTTGTTAAAAGTAAATGCCTTTAATTTAATTGACAAAAATGTATTTATGTCTATATACTTCACACATGAGTATATGTTTGTGTGCATTTGCACATGCACCCTTAGCAACAAAGCACATCTTTAACGTTGTAACTTGTGAGATCATGACACCATCTTGATAAAATGTCATGTTGCCTATTACAAGCTCTTCCTTTATTGTGCATAAGCTCTAATATGATCCTGCTCTTTTCTGAAAGGAAACTCTTTGCAGGTTTTTATCATTAACAAAGGCTGCATTGTGCGGATTTATTCAGGTTTGCACGTAATGCCTTTGACTTCCAGTGGAGGGCTCCCTCCATTCTACTGAGTTCATAACCCTTTACAGTAATAAAACACCGCAGAGCAGAAATTCTGGATAAACCTGAACCCACATGTATTTGTGGTGGCAGACAGGCGCACTTCTCTTTAAACTCCACATGCAGTATTAAGAATACTGCACATATAGATCCTCTACGATTTTGAGCTAAAGGTCAAATCCCACAGTTTATATCCAGCTGGTCTGTTGTTTTTAAACACAGCCTGACAGAGGTTTGACCATCATTTACACTTGTTTACTTCCATGTTTTAATCTGACTAAAAAATGCCTGGAAATCGACCAAAACCAGCACCGACTATCTGACCTACATGACCAAGCCCCCAAGCCTCAGAAAATTAATTTTCCGAGAGGCATTATGAGAGCGTGATTTATTGGTTGCCTTGATGCCTTATGGCAACGTTGTGAGAGCAGGGCTGAAGTTGAGTGGCTTTGATGCCCCGTCCGTCCCCTCCTCCAATCCCTGAGTTTCAGAGATTAACTCAGACACTGGATTAAAATCTCAAAATAGAGAAATCCTTTTTAGATGAACAGATTGATTAAAAAGGGGAAAAGATGAGTGTGTGGTGGAACTGAGCTGCTGATATTCTCACCTGGGCGTTCTCCAGTGAAAGCCAACTGGGAGCTCAGTCAAAACTCTAAATGTGTGTTCACCATAGACCAAACAACAGTTTGAAAGCAGATATTTACGCTTAAAGTTGGAGTGGGGCAAAAAAAGCCTTTTATGTTCCCCATTGGGTTTTCGAAGCTTTTTTGATGTTGTTTTAATAATTTGTTACCAGAGATCATTTCTTTACCATTTTGTGAAAAGAGGAAGTGTAGATGAGGATATCAGAGTCAAATCTGCTTGTTAATAAAAAGTTAAAGCCAGCCATAGCTGCTAGCTTAGCTTAGCATAAAGACAGGTAACAGTGGGAAAGAGCTAGTTAGGCAGGCATGCTGTCCAAAGGTAACAAATTTCATCTACCGAAGCTTTTAAAGTTCACTAATTAACACATTACATCTCATTTGTTTAATTCAAATAAAAACTCAAATGTTAAAAACAACACGTTGTAGCTATACACTGGATTATTTCTTGTCTTGTCCTATGCTAAGCTACGCTAACTGGGTGTAGCTATTTATTTTACATACGCGAGAGTAGTTTCTATCTACGTATCTCACATAAAAATGTGCACTTCCTAAAAGTGCAAGCAATAAGAGTAGACAGGGTGGATTTGTTAAAATCTTTACCTTGATATCATAGAAACAAACCAAAATCATTAATAAAACTGCAAAACAACAGCCACAAAAACAGAGACACGATGGAATGCACAAACTGTTGATACCTGTTGCAAGCACACACGTACATAAAACTGCACGCCTGCTGTGAACAACTTGGTGTAAGAAACTCCTGGAGCTCTTGCTTTTATCATTTTGAACTTTAACTGTTTTCAGCAGATCTGCGCTTTTCTTCTTGCTATACTGCAAGGTCTGGTGTTAACAGACAAAAGCCTGATTCTTGATATCGTCATCATTGTGTGGCCTGTTTGATTGCGGGAAGCAGGTGTATGTTAGTGTGGCCTTTCAGACCAAATTTAGTCATTCATTCACTTCCCCCTGGACCCCAGGTTCCCTTTGCGTTTCCCAGCAGAGCTCGGCTCTCCTTCCCTCCCGCCTGCATGCGTGAAACACAGCAAAGAGCTTACACCTCATACACCACGCACAGCTGCATGAATATAGGATTTTCTGTATTTGCTTGTATCATTTTGGATTTTTTTTTTTTTTATGTATTGTTTTTTGCTGCTCCGCTCTCCTCTCCTACATCTTTGCCCTCATCCCTCCGTCTCCCCTCTCTCCTTCCAGACCTTAGCTCTCTTCCTTCCTGCCCTCTCACAGCTTCCTGCTCCGACTCTTATCACTCCAGAAAATGTGACACAGTCTCAGCCCAGTCAAACCAACACTAACCTCTGTAGTCCCCCTTTTCCCTGGCCATCACTGCCTTAAATGGAAGTATTCTGGCCCCGCTGGGGTCTAGGTGCCTGCAGGAGGGTGAGGGGATATCATAGAGGCCATTTCGCCCATCCCGGCCGAATCTGTTAATGGACGTATTTATTATAAACAATATAGCCTCTACTTCACAGCCTACAGAGGAACAATAAGCCTGAAGTGGCCAGGCGTGTTTTTATTTATGTATTTATTTATCTGAGAGGAAGCCGGGGGCACACTGGGACATTATCAACTCATTCTCCTCCGAGGGGTTTTCCTCTGAGCTGAGGAAATCGCCTGCTTTGATTTACTCTCTAAATCTGTGCTTTATAATACAGCGGCAGGAGATCACATGAGGCCGAGGCTGTGAAGCCGTGTTTGTGGTAAAAATGTGCAGAATCATGTTGGATCCTATGTAACCGTCAAGTTATTCAGATGAACATCTTAAAAAAGAAGTCATTTGTGTTTTTTCCATCATACCTCATTTACTTATTAAAAACTTCCTCAGCTTGGTGTATTTTCTCAACATGTGGCCTCAGATTGAATGACTGGCCACCCAGGCCTATAGGAGCATCTTGAGCAACATTATGTGCATGACTTGTGGGCTTTATTTATTGTTGTTGTATGACACTGCTGCCAGATAAAGGTCTGCTAAGGCATGATAGAGGCTGTGTTATTGTAAGGCCACAAGGCCATCTGATAAGGCAGCATGCTCCACAGCCTGCAGCGATAACACATGTTTTGGATGGTATTGAGCCAAAAGGCCGAACCTGCTGCTGCACAGAATGCAACAATTACTGCAAAGTTCAAAGTCCGCACCACGGGCATCGATCAGAATATCTGGATGCCATTTTTTCAGCTGCAGATAGCGCTCTCTTGGGTCTCCATTGTTTCACACACTGCAGCATGTCAGCGTTGGTAGCAGGCTTTTGTCTGGATGCAGTTAGTGATGATATCAGGAGGGACTTTCCCAGAGTTTCCTGATACGAACTTTTCCCATGTTATCATATAGGAATAATCCCAAGAGGTTTTGCTGATCAGCTGACATTGATTGCTAAAATGTGATTGGATGAAAAAACACAATCAAAAAGCTTTAAGCCTGTTTAAATTTGCTGTGATGTGAAATGGCCTCAGTTAAATACAATGCCTTTTTAACACCTAAACGCAAATGAAGTAGTGAGAGGGTTGGCGATTTCTATATTCATACTAGATAGGAAGGGTAGTACGTTAGCCAGTTTAAAGGAAGCAGGAAGGGATTTTTCTCCAGGCGAGATTTATTTTTTGACATTGTAATTTGTCTTACTGGTTACATCTTTCTTTCACTTGCCTCCTAAAAAAAAGCACTTGCTAGCCAGATCAAGATCTCTCCAACATTAAACACAACCTCTCTTGTATACAGGGGGCTGTGGGCGAAGTTTGGAGCCAGAGGGCTCTAGCATAGCGTAAACATTATCCTAGCACAAATTTTGGAAGCAGAGGGGAAAAAATAGCCTTGCTCTGTCTAGATTTTAAATGTAAACCTATCAATACAAAAGCCTAACAATTAAAGCTAGGGTAGGCAGTTTATTTTTGCCGTCATGGTGGGGAGAAATCCCATAATAGCCTTTTAGCATATTGTAATTCAGGTAGTCTGAAAGAACACTGAAGACTTCTGCACCTCCCCATGGCTCTGGATTCAGATTCATTCTTTAGAAAATGATGACTGTAACAGACTTTTCGGCCAATCACCGGTCATTTCAAATAGTACTTGTTCCTATTGGTAAATGCTGCCTTTCTTAGTGACAGCTGATCGACTGTTAAAAACAAATGATGTGCCTTACACTCTAGAACTGGCCTCTGGTGACCTGACAAGATGAGTTGCAGGTGACACCATCAGTCAGCTTGAGTCGAGCTGAGACGCACCAGTTTACTCCACTGCAACTTTACCTGCAATCAGTTAGTATCATCAGAAATCTTTAGTGTTAACTTGTCTTAAAAGAAATGAAATAAACTGAGAGCCAGAGCAAAAACAGGGAGGGGAGGGAGCAACGGAGTTGTTTCCATAGGAGTTTAATGCTAGGTAGCTTGATTCCCAGATGTTGCCTACACCAGCTTTCATTAATGGACAGACTACCAGATCTATTCTAGGTCTTTAAAGTTCTTACAGAAAATTTGTAATCGAACTGTAGCCTATTTATACTTAGACACAAACCAACATTAGCATTAGCATAAAACCAGTGTTCGCTGTTTAGCTCAACTGTTTAGCTTAAGTTATAGCTGTAGTTGTGGTCAAGTAGCCTAAATAAGCAACTATAGATCCAAAACTTCTTGTATCTGTGTATTTATGTTAATTAGTGAGCTTTAGAGGTGCTGGTTGGAAGCAAGGCTAGCTGTTTTCCCAGTGTAAAAAAGTCTTCAAGCTTAGCTAGGCTAATGAGCTGCAGCCAATAGCTTCATATTTATCACATGAGAATGGTATTGGTCTTTCATATAGACTATCAACAAAAAAGTAAATCTTTCTAAAACGCATATGTAAAAAAAATGGCTGCAGGGTAGGTTTTGGTGCAGTGGGTAAGGAGTGAGTTGATATCGATGATCTAGACCATTGTGTGTAAATGAACTGAAGAGATTATCTCCATCAGGTGAACTCAGACACTGAGAGGTTTAGTCAAACACAGGAACTCCTTGAAGTGTAAGATAGGCCAGATAATGTATTGATAAAATTCTCTCATGGCGTACATTTCACTGTGACATGACTGACTGCAGTCAGAACAACCAGAAGGTTTTCATCTCAGTAATGTATTTTTGAAACCTTATTATCAGCCCTCACTTTGCTCTCGAAAAGGAAATCTAAAAAAAGGTGAAAGCAAGATTTTCACACCTGAGCTCGACTTCTTATTCCACCCTACTCCGTGGTTAATTTGACACCAATCCAGATGTGATTTAGCTAATTTGATGGGACATTGACAGGAAAGGAGCAAGAGAAAGAGGTGAGGGATTTGTTCTGTCATGTTGAAGAAACAATTTGACAAGAAATTATGTGTGAATCTGATTTAAGGTTGTTTGGTTCTTCCTATCAATGCTGCCTATTTCTATATAGTGTTAGTGTAAAGGGAACAACGTAGGGAGGAAGCACTCACACACACAGTGCATTTCCTCCGTAAAACCACAGCTGTGTGAAAACAACATGCAGTGCATTCCTTAACCATTTCTCTCACTTTGACACAATGAAGGACAGCATGGTCTGTGGAGCACTTAAATTTAACTGCAGACATGTTTAATAACTTATTTTTGTGCTTGTGTGCAAGTAACTGTGCAATGGCAGCATGATGCAACAAAAGGTCAGCATCGTTTACATGGGAAAACAGTTTTAAGGAGTTTTTTAACCGCAGTACAATAAAAGAGAAGTTGCTGCATATATGAGGAAGTTCCAGCCATGAGTTTTGGAGTATTTGTTCTGTAATCTCCAGAAATGACGGAGCATTATTTCACTCTGAGAAAAAAAATATATATAAAAAGTCCCATATAAACCGAGTCTTATGAGTTTGTTTCCACCGCAGCTCAGGATAAGTTTTGTGATCTTTCCTCTTATCTTCTGTCTCTGCAGCTCCTTTGCTCACCTCTATTGATCCAGATTCTTGCTAGGTGCGATGCCACTGATCACACACGCTGTTATTGATCGACATTGGTCACCCTGAGCCAGCGTGGCGTCCTTTTAGCACCCTCGGGGGTTTCGCCGTTTTGTTTTGGCCACACATGAAAGGATTCGGAGTGTTTGAGGGACTGAGGAATCAATTCACACCCTGATTGTCATATACAAAGGCCTCACTGTCTGTCCTCACTTTTTAAATGAAGACAGTTTGATCAGTAATTGACTCATCAACATTCATCTCAAATGTTTCAAGCTGATTTTAAAGTCTAGATGTTATTCTTAATTCCATTTGTTTGGGAGTGAAAGTGTAGTTGCTTCAACCAGCATCATCATGTTGCTGCAGAACAGACGAGATGAATTGAGGGACTTCTTTGGGCGGAGAGGTGAAAGGCAGGTCAGATTGTAGAGAGCAGTATTTATGTGGCTGGTGGCTGTCAGGAAAACAATAATGTCGCTTGGACAAAATCTATCATTTGTTTTCTCACTAATACTTATGAGGCAAAGCGTTATTTCGCCATACAAAGCCTGCAGTAAGTCTGCTCAGCTGGTCAAAAGTATTGTTGGCATGTCAGAGAGGTCAGTATTGTTTAGAAGTGTAATTTAATCCCTGTGATGGTACAAGAAGCAAAACTGTAGCTCATGTTCTGGTGCCTCTTATATTTTGCAAATGCTTGTGTGTTGTTTTCTTTTCTTTTAAAAGAACTTAAAAAGTTATTTAAGGCTCAAACTCATGTGTCAAGGACAAAAAGAAAAGACAGGCCCAAAATAGACAAGTCTTATCAGTTTGGGAATGGTCATAGCACCAGTAGGGAACAATGCCATGGCGAGATGGGAGCTGAGGTTGACCCTAATAATGCGACTGGTGTGTCAAGGAACCTGGAGAACAGGAAGCCCACCATACCTCTGTCTTCATGGATAAAGTCATAAAAATGATAAACACAGGTCTCAATTAGCCTCCGTCAGTACAATGTGCTGGTCACCGGTGGGGAGGATTAGGGTCGGGCCAGCAAAAGTGAAGAGATGAAAGAGTTGCTCTCCCGTGTGGCTGACCCTCCTGTTCATTTCACTGAGGAAACCTGGGTTTTCCCTTTCCCCCTATTACTAATGGTGATTCATCAGTCAATCAAGAACTTCTATTAATAGATATTCTTCTCCCTGTTGTGTTACTATAAAAAAGTGGGAACACAGTTACAAATGAGTAAAGTCACCCTGAGAGCGAAGCTTAGTGTAAGTGTACACTGGAGTTAAAGGTTAAATCTGGTTTGGTATAACCTGAATCTTATTTTTTAAAAGTTTTGTTTTGTTTCTTGTGTTTATGATACATAGAAGACATAGATATTAATAGATATACGTTGTACACGTATACCTGTATTATTTAAACTTGTTTAAAAAAGAAAATAAAGATAAGATATAAAATTAATACCTAAAATGTCCATCACATCATATAGACTTCAGACTTTACTTATGACTTACTATACTTGCCAGATACACTTGCACATACTGTATATTATGAGCTATGGTCAGTAAAAGTAGTTTAGATAATTAGGCTGATCTATACGCTGGTCAAAGCAGCTGTTTGACATTTTGTAAATATGCTCAAATCTGTGAAGCAATATTCTTCAGTAGGTTAAGTTAGAACAGCATAAAATGCTGAAAACAAGAGGAGACAGCCATCAGTACCGACCAATTAGCATCTCTAAATCTCACTAGTTAGCATGTTTCATCTCAAAGTGTAAAACAAAGTGTTCATATTTAGAGGCAAAGCATGAACATGTTTTCCATAGGCTGTGGGCTATAAATACAGGACAGAACTTGCTGGTCATAAAAGTAACGGCAGTGCAGAAGTGACCTGTTCTTTTCAAAGGACCACGAAGGGGGGGGGGGTCGGAAAAGAAGTTCAATTTTATGTGAGCTTGTGAGTAAATTATGCTCCTTCTTACTTGATTGATTACAGATTCCTGATATGTTTGGTCTTAATTGCTAGCTTTAAGTCTTTATTAATACAACATAATGTGCATTTTGTAAATTACAGTCCCATTTAGAGTAAACGTGACCACACAGCAGAGCACAACTCATGGTTCAAAGCAGGTGCAATCATGGACAGAGGCGTAGCAATGCATATCCTCCCCGCCCTTTTATCCAAATATGGTTACTTCTGTCCCAAAAACAACAAAATGCCAAATTTAAAGCTTTAGAACAATACTGTAAAAACCAGTGGGTGCTGTCAGTATGGGTTTACACTTGGTTTTATTTAGAGTTTCTGATCATCTGTCTGTTTGTGTCTCTGTCAAACTTCAACAAAAACACCAGTGACTAGTGTACATTGTTATCATAACTGAAAAAAATGATAAATCCAAACTAAGAAAATATAAAAGTTGTCAAAAAACACTTAAATATTATTTTTTTAAACACAATATTCAATGTTTGTAATATTTTCTCATAAAACATGACACATGGTCCTAAATGAAATTTGTTTAAACTTGACATATGTATACTTTGTCATTGTCTAGAAATGTATCTATACCTTTCTCCAAGGTTATATATTCACATAGGCCTCTTCTGTTTAATGCCACTGTTTCATAACCTAACATGATATGCTTGACACAATAATTTTGTACTTCTGTATCCTCTCAGTGGCCCGAGTGAAACTACAGCACTATGGATGTTCTCAGGAAAGAGACTGATTATTTTACTTGTTGCTTCCGTTTTATTGTTGGCTGACCCCTGGCAGCATGCAAACCCTGAGGTCACCACAACTCGTGGTGAAAAGTTTCCAAACATCCTCATGTTAGCATGACTAAAGGCATACTTAAGATTTGTCTTGGAGCCGGGCTTCAGTTTAGTAAAACAGATGCAGAATGAGGGCGAGACGAGGAGATGAGGCGGATGTGCTCATCTGAAAACTGAGCAAGAGGGACAAACAAGAAACGGTTTTATCATGAGAGCATCTTCTCGAGGCGGGGGCAGGATGGTGCTGCAGAGATGTTCAGGGTGAAGATGTCCTCTCTGCTCGACGTGGAATGAACTGACTCATAAACACAGCAGTGTCGGGTAGATCCCCACCTGATTCCCAGCAGATCCCTGACAGATTAACGCCTCCTGAACAATGAGACAAGAGTGGAGACGGCTTCCTCTGTGTCCCCGTTTGTCTGCATCAGACAACGTCCCAGCAATCTTTTCTGCAGGGTTGTGGTGTGTGCTTCTGAGCAAGGAAACTTTCCCAGCAATCCCCTGGGGGAGGGATAGCTTATACTACCAATAACACATTAAAACATCCATGGGTGCATGAGAGGTAGAGGCAGCGCTATTAATAGCCAGATCAATGTCTGTCTTCTTTTATTGCGTCATTTGCCAGAATTTCATGTCCCCAATTTGTGTGACCAAAGAAGGACCCATGGAAAAAACATTACCAAACACAGACTCTCACATCCTAAATGTTTGCATAATTGAACCACCAACCTGCAGATGATCTCTCATATCTGCAATCTCATGGGGTGATTTTCAGGTTACTAAAGATTCAGTTTGTCCTCAGCAGACTTCTGCAGAGTTTTGACTGACAGTTGAAGGCAGAATAGAAACTCATTTTGAATTCCTGAGTGACATTATTAGTGTTAAAACTTGAAATGTTCCAGCTTCGGGGAAAAAAAAGGTGTGATTTCTATTTACAGAATCCATCTCAGACACGACGTTTCTCTCCTTCTTTCTCTTCTGCACACCTGTCATGTGATCCCTTCCTTAACCTCCTCATTCTCTGCTCCTGATGAGACCCTTCCCCCATCCTGAAACACCTCCCGCTCTCCAGCAGGTGATGGAGGAAGTCGTAGTCTAATCTGACAATATAAACAATCACTATCTCACCAATGATAATGACAAAATGTCTGCACACTTCCAGATGGGTCTTTAGACTTTATAGAACTATAACTTTGCTGCAATTTTTGCTACGATTTTGTAATACATGTAATATTTATAACCCTTTAATACCAAAAAATCTTTTTGTTGATGAGGCACCTAAATCTGAACAAAAGGATTATTTTTGATCATTTAATCCTTTTTAAGGTGTTGTAAGTAACGTTTTAAACAAAAAATGTGGTCAAATCTGCTTCAAATCATTTTATGCACTTTAATTAATGGGTCACAATTTAAAGACAGTGTTTACAGAGTACAGATCGTTATAGCTTTGGTGGTTAAGATTCCTAGTTTTCACCTGGGTGGCCCAGGTTCAACTCCTGGATTGGAAACAGTTTCATGACTTTGTTAATTTTCAATATGCTGCCAAACACTCTGAAACTTTCCGTAGAGTGGCATAAACTACTAACCTGGCGAGCCAGATGCTCTGTTGTGCAGAAGAATCTGAAACCGTTTGGTTTCCAATGGAGCAGGCACTTTGGAAAAATACTTTGCAGGTGATTGGATAAATTATCTGTCACCGTCTATCGTGGACTGACTTCAATCAATCTGATCAACAAACCCTATTACCAGCAGAGCAACTTGGTAAATCAAACTTTGACTGAAGTAAGTCTGTTGAAGAATGGAAACATTTTTTCCATCACAAAAAGCCTTTGGTGTCGTTCTTTGCTTTTCTTTTAGGGAAGAAACACTTCCCAGTTCTGACACAACTGATACTATAGCAGCATCTTTGCTAACCTGTTCAGGAACTGCCGCCATTGTTCGGCACACCTAAAACCACACCTGTGGCTGCCAGTAGACCCTCCTCAGGAGACGCTCATTGACCCGCATCACTCTTGGTGCATGCTCAAAGCGCTTGCGTGGAGCCTGGACAGAATGATCAACAGAATGATTTAACCAGGCTAGGAAACTACACATCAACCCTTTTGTGCCTTTATTTACAGGACAGCTGAAGAGTGGACAGGAAACAGGGGAGAGAGAGGGGGAATGGCATGCAGCAAAGGGCCACGGGTGGAATCGAACCTGGGTCCGCTGCGGTGAGGACATAGCCTCTGTATATGTGGCACTTGCTCTACCAACTGAGCCACCGGCCCCCCAACATATAGCACTTATGAAGGATGTATTACTTTGAACTGTCAAACAGCTTTAAAAGTATAAAATCCCATATTTTAAAGCTGCTGCATTTAAAATCTTTACATGAACAGTGGGTCAAATGACTGTGTCATAAAGACAATTTTCACCCAACTCTGCAGTTTCCCTCAGTTCCAAAACTTTGCATCTTTAAGCTCATTGTTCTTGTGTCCACCGTTTTTTCTGTTTTGATGAGTCTCACGGCTCTCATTGGCATTGTTTTTCACTCGAGGTGACTTCTTTTAAGAGAAACCCTTTGATAAACCCACAGTGCAGTACCAGCCCAACGCACAGCAGACAATCAGTGACAAGCTGGTAAGCAAACATGTCTTGGAAGAACAACTTATCCTTTTGGTTCTGCATTGTGGTTATGGACTGTTGTTCAGCTCCCAAGTGGCAAAAAAACTATAAATGCACATTTAAGCCTCCAGTGACCAGGAAATTAGACAAGTCTTATCTATGATTAGTTACATTACATATTTACAGTGATGCAAAAATTTATAGTACAAGCAAACAAGCAATCCATGACATTTATCGTGCTTAAGATAAGTGGTATAAATGGTCTATAAGTGAATTGTTTTGTCCATTAAATGTCACAAATTTTGAAAAATGCTCAAAAATCGGCCTTTGGAAACTTAGATCTTAACATGATTAAGTTGATTTTTTTTTTGTCAAACCAGCAACCTACCATCCAATGACCTTAAATCAACTATGAAATAAGACAGAGAAAAAGAGCAAACAATATAGTTGATTAATTATATTGCAAATAAATTGTCTGTTGACTCTTACACTAATATTTACTTGATGAAGTGTAAGATTTTAAGAAACGGGGGAAAACATCCAAACATTTGCTGCTAATTAGCTGAGTATTGTTCAGACTCAGAGCTCTTTGGCCTTCTGTGTCTTTGTCCATCTCGGGCCTCTGCAGCTCAAGTGGCTCAGGGGATCAGAGCGGAGTGCTAACATATATATACCTTCCGTCCCTGTGATTTAAACTAACACCATGGCCTAGCAGCTCAGCACAAAGGAGCCAGCAAACACATTGTGCAATTCCCAAGAAAGCCACCCACAGACATTTAAACAGCAAGACTGGCGACCAGCAGCTCAACTGCGTTACAGCACTCACTTGGAAGGCGGACAGTTTGTGCTGCTACGCCAAGGACAGGAAGTGCTTGCAGAGGGACAGGAAGTGCTCACCGCTGCAGTAGCCGAGGCTGGAACTGAGATAATGCCATTGTGTAAGCAAGCCAAGTGACCTCTCCCTGAGCGCAGAGTCCAGAGGCTGGCGTCGAGAGCCCTGGCCCCCACCCAGCCCCAGACTCCCCAGGCACGGGGTGGGGGACTTGGTGGAGCGACAGGGGGAGGAATGGAGGAGGAGGGGGGGTTTGAGGCGTGTCACCTCCCTGAATCCCCCCTACCACCACCACCACCTCCCCTCCTCTCCTTTGGCTTGACTCTGAACCTCACCTTGTAGAGGAAATGTGGCTACGACTCCAGACTTTATGACTTCTCCCATCAAACGCCAGGATTTTTCACTCCCACACAGCAAGCGAGAGAGAAAGGGAGATGGCCAGGGCACACTCATACCCACGCCCATGTCAACACACACATGCAGACACACACAGGCTCTCTCTTTCTCCCCTCTCTAAGGATTGCAGGGGGAAAACCTTATCAGGTCATCAGTGGCAAAATAGATGATGACAGTATTATAGTCCAGATCCTGTCCCATGCAGCATTTGGCTGGTCCTCCATCCAAAACACCCTCCCACCAACCTCTAGAGGGTCACCCGGCATGCTCTGGAGTCCCCGCTGGTGTCTGCACGGGGCACAGAAAGGTTGCATAAGCATCTCTCATATTTCTGTCAGCCGCTTTTGACGTGTCAGAGGGACTGTAACCCGCAGACGAAGCTGACAGGTTGAGGTCTGCCGACTCTGATAAGAACCCCCGCAGCCCACGGGTGATGTTTGGATTTCTAACCACAAACAGGGGGCTTCATTCTCCGCTACATAAACACTCCAAGTCTGGACATTTGAGGTGCAGCAGGTTGCTTTAACCTTTAACCTGTCACAGCTGCTCCAAAAACAAGGAAACACATTCTCACACATTTCGGCAGCTTGCACGTAGGCCTGTGTCACCGATTTCATTGAGATCAAATTTGACGACTGGCTGATGTCATCTACACATTTTACATGAAGTGTGAATACTGAAGTCCAAAAGTTTCCCACGAGGGCTGAAGTGTATGTTGTAAAGTCTCAGGGAGGAACGTTTTTGGACTAAATATATTTGTATTTGTGCAGTGAATAAGCTTTATTTTGACTTTTGAAAGTCTGACAAGGATTATAGAGCAAACAATGAAGTGAACCGGCATATAATGTGGTTAAAATAACTAGACTGAGACACAATAGTTCAGATGTTTTGGGTGAAATGCACTTTAAAGCTTTGTTGAAAGACGTATAATAGCTGGGAATTAAATCCTGAGCAAATAAAGATAACTAAATCTGATTATTTTAATATTATGTTTTATTTTCAGTCATCTCAGATTTGGCATTATAACCTTACCTGCACTCGGTCATTCCAAGATATTTGTGTCTTTTTGCAGACATTATCTAGTGTCCTCATAAATCTGATTTAAAAAACTTAATCAATCAGCTGTTTGTTTGGGTCATTTACATCCCAGACTGACGTCTAGTCACTGTATCCACTTAATAAACAGTTTTGACGTTTGAACGTCACAGCCTGAGGCACCAGTATCACAACATTTACAACTACGTGATGGGTGTTTATTTAAGCGTTCTCCACTTCTATTAATTCCACTTGCGGGGCTTTCAAATCCTCAATTAACGCCTTTTGTCCAGCGCTTCTCATTAGGCCGCAATCAAAGAAAGTCTCCATCGAGACAGAATGAGGGAGCCATTAACTCCACGTGCAAACCTGATATTCAAGATTTTAACACAGGTAACCCCCCCAATACACACACTGACGATCAAATGTACTGATGTCTGAGCATTAGTGTCAGTCTGATGCGAGGGTGAGAATTAAAACTGGATCAAATAAACGTTATTGTGGATTAAAGAGTTCAGTTTCGCCTCTTTTTTGCGTCATGACCGATCAAATTAAACGCGATTCCATTTTTCAAAATGTCCACCATAAGCATGGATTTATATCTTGCTGTTTAATCTCGCCATAGATTAACTTTTCATCCAAAAATTGGTGCAAATGTGCATCTTTTCAGTTACACTTGTGCGTTTATTTGAATTCTCACCGCGTCTTTCCCCAGAGAGTCTCAGCTCTTCAAACAAGGCTCGTAGGCGGAGTGCTCGAAACTTTTTTACACCTTTGTAGTAGACGAGTAGGCACTCCCACCACTTTGTGATTGGCTGCCTGTGCGTTTATAGCACACCAACCATCACATCCAGCGCTGAGTGAGTAGTCGGTACTGTTCAGTCCACGCGTCCCCTGCAAGAGTTCAATGGATGTGACTCATTATTCCAGCCTGAAAGCCAGAAACCTTGTCACGTTCTTTGTCATCTGTCTCTAGGCTCCTCTCAGCTGTGGTGCGTTGTGTTTGCGCCTCTGCGAGCTGTCCGGTGGCTCTCCAAAACCTTCCAGCTGGACAGAGATGAGCAGTCCCGATGCGGGTTACGCCAGCGACGATCAGACCCAGGCAAGGTGTGCGATGTCAGTCATGATGCCTGGAATGGGACACTGCCAGTGGGCCGACCCTCTCAGTCCTCTCGGGGACACCAAAGTGAAAAACGAGCCGTGCGCTTCCAGCTCTGGCAGTCAGAGCCGCGGGAAGAGCGAACCGCGGATCCGACGGCCCATGAACGCGTTTATGGTGTGGGCGAAGGATGAGCGCAAGAGGCTGGCGCAGCAAAACCCGGACCTGCACAACGCGGAGCTCAGCAAAATGCTAGGTAAGCAGTTACACACTTTTTATATTATATTCATATTCAATCTCTAATGATGTCCAGGCATTTTCTTCATTGTTTATGAATGTTTAGGCGGTTGTTTTTGTAGTTTTGTGGTTTTATTCTGCTAAAAAATACATAAAGGGTTATTTAGGCTATTAATAGATGCGGTAGCCTAAACGTTTAGGCAACAGTTGATGTTTCCATGTCCTCAGAAGTTACTGTGTCAGAGTTAAGCCTCACATGCAACCTGAAAAACCTGTCCCTGCCCCTAAAATGGCAACAAGCTATTTTTGTGTGCATCACCCGACTGCTGACATATCACTGATGTGCACTATCCTCTTGACCTGCAGGGAAATCGTGGAAAGCCCTTCCTGTCACAGAAAAGCAGCCTTTTGTGGAGGAGGCTGAACGGCTGCGGGTTCAGCACATGCAGGATCACCCCAACTACAAGTACCGGCCCCGGCGGCGGAAGCAGGTGAAGAGGATTAAGAGGCTGGACTCTGGCTTTCTGGTCCATGGCGTGTCCGATCACCAGGCCCAGCCCGGAGACGGCAGAGTGTGCGTGGAGAGTCTGGGTCTGGGCTACCACGAGCATGGCTTCCAGCTTCCTCCACAGCCGCTCAGCCACTACAGAGATGCTCAGGCTCTTGGGGGTCCCTCTTATGAAGCTTACAGCCTCCCTACACCTGACACGTCTCCGCTGGACGCTGTGGAGTCAGACTCCATGTTCTTTCCTCCACATTCCCAAGAGGACTGCCACATGATGCCTGCGTACGCGTACCACACCCAGGCGGCAGAGTATCAGCCCCAGGACCCCCTCTCCAACCACCACAGCAACCCCATCCTGCACCGACACCCTGCCTCAGCTCCAGAGCAGCCCCCTCAGCCTGCCACCCTCCCTCCCTCCTACATGGGATGCCCAAACCCTCTGGCCATGTATTACACCCAGCACTGCAGTCCCAGCCACCCCAAGCGGCATCCTGGCGGAGCAGGACAGCTCTCCCCTCCTCCTGACTCCCACTCTCACTCAGCAGACAGCGTGGAGCAAATGCACCATGCCGAGCTGCTTGCCGAGGTGGACCGCAGCGAGTTTGAGCAGTATTTGAGTTCCTCTTCGGCGCGTGCGGACATGACAGGCTTGCCGTACGGGCCACATGAGGCCGGCATGCAAGGACCTGAAAGCCTCATATCATCAGTGCTGTCAGACGCCAGCACAGCTGTGTATTACTGTAGCTACAACAACTCCTAACCTCCTGCTCGGCCTGTTACCCTTCACAAGGACACATGATCTGACCTCAAAACTCTGTAGCTAAATTTGAACAAAAATGCGTTTATTTTTTTAAATTTGTATCTCACTGCTAGCACAGAAGTTCCATGAGATATTGAAATGAGACTGTGGAGAAGACTGTTGTACTGTAGCTGTCTGAGAAAAGAATATTTTAACATGAACACTGGTTGAACTTTTCTTCTTCCATCCTTGCAGGGATATGAAATAATGTTGTGATAATAAATATTGTACAGTCACTATTTTAAAGTTTGTGTACATACTGAAGTTGTTTTTTATACTTTTTTTGCACTTTTGAGAAATAAATTTTGCAAATAGACTCATCCTGTCTTGTATTTATTATTTCACAATCGTTTTCAGACACTTTTGTTAAACTTTCCCTCTTTCTTCTTCAGGCACACTTTAAACTCCTTAATTTTATTATAGGGCATGTTTCATCTTCCGTACTGATTGGTCAGTGAGTTCATACAAAAAAAACGAAAATCTTTACAGGACAAATTCACGCTTCAGATGTTTTCCTACATGGCAAAACATTGCCGTTCATTCAGTGCTTGCTCTGTAATGACATGGCGTTATCTCTGTTAGTTTTTCCCACTTCCACATGGAACTGAATGAGCTCCCAGCAGCACCAGTTGCTCACCTGGAAGCAGGGCAGCGACCCGGCTTCCTGGCCCACACAGAGTGGAGGTAATCTCAGTGTGTGCGTTACACATGGCGCCTTGTTTTCGCAGCATGGGAGCATAGTTTATGTCCCGGACATCCTGCCTGTAAATGATTTAGTCTCTTCTGATTAATGCGAGGGGCCATTAAAATTCACGGAGGCCTTCTACACCTCGGTTAAACAATGGTGACACATTATTTTGTGTATTTTCGCTGCTGAACATGAGGTGTACTTTAATGTCCATCCTCCAGCGATGCACAATAACACAGCAGTGACATCAGGTTTTATTTCTGTGGGTATGCTGATATTCCCTGGGATATATTTATCCCCTAACGCCACTCTGTCGCTTCGTCATACATTAAATTTATCAAGTAAAAAATCTTTAAGGGATCCGACCAAACCTTGAGGATAATTCCTGGTATTTATAGCTGAGACAGAGTCCCATTTTATAAATAGAGATTTTCCCGATTTTCAAAGGAAGAGGTTCTTCTCTGTGGGGTCAATCACCCTGACCCCTCAATCCATTTTTAGCACTTCAGAGGAAACATGCTCCAGAGGTGTATATGTTCATACGCTTTGTTCATGCTGAATGTTTTTAAATATACTCTTATGTAGGAGAAGTAATGACTGGAGCTCAAGGTAAATACTGCTGGTTCTTCCCACGGTTGTAATAATAAAGTCAGCTCTTATTTTAGTCAAGAAATTCCATAAAAAACGTAGTAGTTTGTCTTATTCACATCCACACAGCCACATTTTTTACTTTAACATACATTACTGAGTGTTTTTACTCCAAACAAGAACGTCTGATCAGTGCAAGGTGTTGGTCATCTTACTTCCCTCACGCCTAGACTTATTTCCCCGCGGGCGTGCAGAACAATCCACTGTAATTGGTTTGAATGTGTTTAAATTCAGTCTGCAGCTGAGTGGCAGGTTTATCCTCCCTGTTGTTCCAGCTAATGGGTGCATAACAACAGGCTCAGGCCACGATCCCCGAGGCATCAGCAGAGTGGGTGGGGGTCACCTGCGCGGACTTAGGCACAGGCAGACCCCCCATGTCAGCCATGATATTATCTCCTTCCGCTAATTGACGAGGAAGAGCTCACTGAGTGACTTTAGCATTTTTTAAGTTCATCTTAAAGACACAGGAAGGTGTTGGATAAAAGAGTAAAGTATGTGTTAAATACAAGTAAGAGACTTTAAATGCTGTGGGAGGAAACTTATCATGTTTTGTCTTGCTTCTGTTGAAGTAAATGTATTTTATCATTTAAATGGAAAGTGAGTATCTGGAGACCTTTATTTGTCACATACATAAACAATATGAAAGTAAAATACAGTGCAGATACTCTTAAAATTTGTTGAAAAATACACCAAATAATGCACGTGTCACAATTTGAGACAATTACAATTTTATATATACTTGTGTGCAAATATGCAGGGAAATGCAAAGGATTGAAGCACCATGCCTATAACAAATATAATAATAATGTAACTAAATGATACAAGACATATAATTTCTAGATTCATACAAGTTGCAAAATTTGTCATGGCCACTTTCATAAAGGTTTTCATAAGTAATAAACAGTACAATGCTGTATGTTTTGCACATGGCACTTAAGTCATATACATGTTGTTTGCAATAATTTTGCAGTGTTTGGTGTACAAAACTATGTCAAATGCAAATCATATTGTTAATAGTTTTAATCTTGCAAATCTGCAAAAAGTATCAAGACATACTGTAGTTCTTTATGTAGCACATACATGCACACACCCCACAAAACAACTCAGACTTTTTTATATAAATCCATTCATCATTGGTTTTTTGTTTGTTTGTTTGTTTGTTTTTAAATTTTGTGCATCTGTTGAAAATTATTTACAGACTTAACTTA
>JAQFJA010000013.1:7150188-7163112 GCA_029874485.1 Naso brachycentron | reverse complement strand
AACAAACCTTGTTTTTTTTATTTTCTGATCATTTGTCATCCATTTTTTATTGCCATTTAATATTAACTTTTCTTTGTAATTTTAGAAGCAACTTGTGAAACCTTTTGGGCTTTCTTACTATTGACTCTGGGAAGGAAGTTTTGCTTTTACAAAAAGGAAGCATTCCTGTTTAGACATTTACAGCACCAATCTACTATATAGATCCTCAACTGAGAACTTAAGGTTAAATACACTTTTTTTCTACTAAATATCTAATTCTCTTTTATTATTTTGCTCTCCTGCAGCAAATCAGCAATGATGAATGAGACAGGGCTTCGGAGGACCCTCCCTGAACAGTCATTAGGGAGTGCACACTCCATTGGCACCCCTCGCCACCCAAGCATCACTGACCCCATCCCATCAAAGCGGGTCTGCTTCTACAAAAGTGGAGATCCTCAGTTCAGTGGTCTGCGGATGGTCATCAACAACCGCACCTTTAAAACATTTGACGCACTCCTGGACAGTCTCTCTAAAAAGGTTCCCCTGCCGTTTGGGGTGAGGAACATCACCACTCCTCGGGGGGTTCATGCAGTTTATACTTTGGATGAACTGGAGGATGGAAAATCCTACATCTGCTCTGACAGCCGTAAAGTAAAACCTATCAACCTGGCACTGGCCAGGAAGAAGCTGCCGCCCTGGTACCACGCCAGACCTGTCAGTTCCCGCCGTCGAACGGTGCAGCAGGCCAGATTTTTCCCTGGCCAGAACATTAACAAGAAGGAGCCAGTGGGTGTGCGCACACCAAAGAGGCTGCTGGTGTTCCGCAATGGTGACCCCACAGTGAGACACAGGGTGGTGCTCAGCAAGAGGACTACACCCACTTTTGAGTCCATCCTGGAATACATTTCAGAGTTGCTCCAGTTCCATGTGGTGAAATTACACATACCTGATGGCAGACGTGTGAGTGTTTCCTTCTGTCAACACAATACATCTGTACAGTTCATTTAAAACAAAGAAAATTTAGCAAGCACTGTAGACTAAAAACACCATAATGCATTTCCTAAATGTGATGCCAAGAAATCAATAAGAAGAATACTCAAGGCAGCTGTAAAGAGAATAAAAAGGTATTTGGGCCCACTTCCAAATCTTAAGCAAACTCAAGTACAACCTCAGCTTGCAAATTCATGGTAATAATTCTATATATTACAATATATTTGATCAGATACCCAGAAGACATTGTAATTTAAATTGTAAGACTCTTGGAGGATGCATGGATATTTCCCCTTAAAGGAGTATGTTCTAATCCAATTCTGGTTTTAGGTTTTGGTAGCTGCATTATTGACCCATAAAGAACTGGTTTAAACTTGGCTGTAAATAACCGTCACATGAGGAGAGAAAGTGTTAAGCTCCTTTGCCAACTCACCCTAATACGTAGAAAGGCATTCTGGGATACTTCACTGTAAGGCTTTGAGTCAAGGATCTATTACAAATTTAGAGCCTGCAAGGTGCCATTTTGACAAAAAATAATTCAAACATGCCATATCAGATATATATACAAGCCTGTCATTTGCAAAACAAATTTTTATAAAATTTGTACATTTAAGGTTAATAAATTATTTTCTATTTTATCTGGCATATCTAAAGCTAACACAATCAAATGCCATTAAAGTGACATATCTTTTTATTTTTTTCTGTGTACTGAAGGTGGATGGTCTTCCTGGCTTGATTCTATGCTCCGGTGTTGTCGTAGCTGCAGGCAGGGAGACATTCAGGCCTGCAAACTACATTGCACAGAAATCAACGGTTCCTGCAATGCCATCTACCAACCGAATTGGTCAAAGAAGACTAAAGGCTTTAAACCGTAAGTTTATAGATGAATCACGGTTTCTGAAGGATCCTTTTGTAGTCATTTCACTTTATTTAGTTGTTGAGAACTAAAAGACCCGTATATGTAAGGCATGGACAGGGTGTCTGCAATAATCTACCTGCTCTCATGGGATGAAGATTGGGAAGGTGCTGAGGCAGTGATATCATGCATAATACCATAGATGACCTACATACACCTTATACGTAGCTGTCAGCTATTGTTCTTCATGAGCTGTGAGTAATTACTGTGAGTAATAAATACTAATAGTTTCTCACTTCTCTTTTTTCTCTTTCTTTTTCCTTCATGATTCCTGGGTTTCCACTTCAATCCTTGCCTGAAATCTTTGGATATGAACTTTTTGCTCTTTTAACTGACTGAAAAGGTAAAAAGAAGTTTCCATCACATTCTTCAAAGTCAAGAAAATTCTCCCCTTCATCTGAGAGGTATATCATCAATCGGATCCATGACTCCATCGCAGAAAGTTCATGCGACTTACCCAGTAACCTCACAAACTCTGTGGATTTGGAGTCGTGTCATATGTTGGAGTCAGTGGCAGAAATGGAGGGTGACATCTGCCTTGGAGATGGAGCTGAAAGACAGGACTGCTTGTTACCCACAGAGGACGACATTGAGAAGTCCTTTAGGGTGAACCAAGATGGTAGCATGACAGTGGAGATGAAGGTGCGGCTGACGATTAAGGAAGAGGAAACCATCCATTGGACAACCACTCTGTCACGCTCAAGCGTGGCCAGTCAGCTCGATATGGCCTGTTTACCTGAGCCTGAGGTCGAGCAGGAAATTGGCTCACTTAAATCAAGCTCACTGGATTTACAAAGTCCTGAGGCTTCCATCAACGCCATCAACAAGGACAAAACTGAGGATAACAATGACGAGGATCCACCATCAATGGGCAGTGAAGTTTTAAGTGAGACTAATGAAGAGGATCACATCAAAGCACAGATGGACATGATGTCCCCCAGGGGAGCTCCTACACCGGGGTACAAGCAAATCAGACAGAAGCAAGCCTCCGTAGAGAGCACAAAGTCAATGACGACAGAGGGGATTCAGCAAGATATGATTGGTTCTTACTCCTACAGAGAGCAGACAGAACATGGAGCCATGACTGAGCAGTACTGCATGGTCAAACAGAGCAGTACTAAACCAGTGCCCAAACCTAGAAGACTTGTCTCTGTGGATGCAAACACAATAAACAGCAGAAATGTAACCACATTCAAATCAGCAGGGATGACTGAAATCCTACAGATTGAATCCAGTGGCGACGAGGTCACTGAGACAGTCTTACACATTTATGAACAGCAGACCTGCCAGGATAATTTCCATGCAAACCTTTGTGCACAGGGTGTCGCTGCTGCTGGGATTCCTTTTTGCAGACCAGCTACGTCAGGAACTGGACAGATCTCTTTCAGTAATGAGTTTGAACCTGAGCACTTCAGACCATCAACAGCTTCTGAGTCAATTAGCATCTGGAGGACTGAAAGCATGTCGATAACATCTGATTTAACGTTTCCCTCACATAAAACTGGTGCAACTGAAGAAACGAAACCTCGGCAACAAGCCTCAAACCCCAGTAAAGGCGAAGACAAGCCCCAAAAGCGAGAGGTCAATAAAGGACAAAGGGTATCTTCGAAACCCAAAGTGATCAAGAGACGTGTTCGTCGGCTTATGTCACCAGAGAAAAAACAAAAAGAATATTCTGCGGAAGCAACGGAGAAACGTAAGAAAATGAAAACTTTCTCCAGTGCTGGTTACATCAGGAAAATTTATGGGAATAAATCAAAATCACCCAAAAGCCCAGTGAAGCTTAAAAAGGGACCAACACAAAATGGAGACGGGGGTGTTGCAACAAAAAGCTCACAACAGTCGGATTATGCAATAAAATGTATTCTGAAAGACCCAAATATATCATCAGCATTAAAGGAAAACACCAGTGAGTCAGTTTCTCTTGAAAAAATCAAGCTCAGTGTTTCTTTTAGTGAAGTAAGTCAGCCACGGGGAATACTGACACGGCAGACATCAATGCATCAGGAGAAGAACGGAAACGAGCTCCACGATGTCAGTGAAAGTTTGTCACTGCCTGCTTTTAACTCCTCCAGCTCTGTTACCAATGAATATGTGGAAAACTGGCTGGAGAAAGCCCATCTTAACCCCACAGCCTGCCGAGATGAGGAAAGTAAAAAATTAGAGGCAGTTACTCTCTTACAAACAGAAAATATCAGATGTGGAGATTCTGAAAATAAGAATGGTTTGATGGCTGTAGCAGAGCAGGTAAAAAGATTAGAGGAAGCATCAGAAATACAAACAAGTAAAACTCTTAAAACTGACCTGTCAGAGAATGTAAAAGCAGCTTCTGTGAAACAAAGAATCCAGTCCTTTGAAAACAAATCATCAAGTCCATCAATAGAAAAAACCACAGTCAATCAGCAAATCACCCACAGTCATGCAACCACTACAAACACAGACAACCTCAAATGTTTTTCTCAGGATAATGCAGAAGAAACAAAGCCTTTCTCACATCATTACTCTTCTGAAAATATTTCTCCCCCATCGGGCAATGAAGTGGAAAATAAATCAAATCCAGTCAAAATCTCACTGCAAAAGGCAACACCTTCCAATACGCTTTCAATGGAGCTACTACCTCCCCCACCACCTGCTGAAGACATGGAGATGGATTTATCCTCAGTGGCCAGCAGCCCATTATACAGGCTCTCATCAATGAGCAGCCAAATGTCAGACAATCATCCGTTATCCATCAGTCCCACATCAGACAATCCCACATCACCTACCGACCACACAATGGAAGTGACATCAACTCAGACTGATGTTCCTTCCACTCTGAGAGAAGCACCATTATCAAGAGCTCCTTCCATCAAAAGGGCCCCTTTGGTCAGTAATCTGTCTCTTGACAGGAAAATGTCTCTCAGGAAGGCTTGTCTGGATAAATACACTGTATGTAGTGATTCCACTTCATCTACTCCCATCAACACAGCAGGTGGTAATGTGCTGCCAAATGGTGTCTGTTCAACAGGGACACAGCAACCCAGTGAAACCCCAACAGGAAGGACAGAGCAATCAAACAACATCTTAGATTTGAAAAATAGTCCATCATGTACTTCTGCATCACCGGCTAGTTTACTCTCTGATGAGAGAATGCCATCAGCCAGTATTTCATCTAGTGAGCCTTCTCCAACGAGTGATCTTCCATTTAAAGGGACAAAAACAAATAAAACAGCACTTCTGGCTAAAACAGAGGCATCATCACCCAAACCTGCGGTGAAAAAAGTTCAGATTATGAGCAGTCCATCTCCAGACAGAAAAGGCCACACCAAGAAATTCTCTTCTGAAGTACCTCATAACTCTCCAGAATTATCATCAATACATATCCACCCTCCAGATAAAACTATGTCACCAACTACTGGAAAACGAAAGTATGCAACACCAAATGCAAGCCCCTCCACGGACAGAAAGCAGATGAATTATAAACCTAAACAGCAAAAGACAGCGTCTCCATATGCTCAGTCTCTGGACATGACGTCACCACAGGGGAGACACAAGTCAAGTCCAAAATTGCTCTCTAGAAATTACTCCGAAGACAATGCATCAGAGCTGATGAATAAGCCACAAAGGAAAACATCATCTGAGAGAAAGCGTCAACAAACATCAAAGTCAAAATCACAAGCTGAACCAGACAAAACTTGTAATACTGTCTCACCATTGGAAACTAATCAGAGTGATGGCAATAAGGTAAATAGGGAAGATGACCATGTAAAAGTAGATCAAGAAAGATCCGTGGCAGAGACAAAAATAATGCCACAGTCATTAAACATCCCACTTCAGCCAAACATAGAACCTGTTCTTGAGGAGATTTGCTACTCAATAAAGTCAATCAGACAAATCACACACAACAAGCGTCCATCATGTCTAGGAAGGTCCAACAGTCTGCCGGACTTCTCCTCTCATGTGGCATCTACTTTTGGCTCATCATCCAAAGCTCTCCTTGCTTTTTTGTCTGTCGTGACCTTAAAAGAAGGCATAACCAGCCTAAATATGGATGAGCTGAATGCAAGTGATGTAAGCTGTGCCGAGGCTTTAAAAATGATCGATTCTCTCAGAGAAATTGCAGGAATTGAAGATTCCCACAAGCTAAAAGATAGTTTGTCAACTTTGCAGCAGTCAGCTTCAAAGCAGCTTCTGCAAAGCTGGAAGGGCTTTCAGGAACTCAGCAACAAATGCGGGAGTCAAAGCTCCACACCAAGTTCTTCAGAGCAAGAACTCAAAAATAAAACTAGGCCCAATAAAGACTGTGGCGTTGATGAGATTATAGAAAATCTTGACATACCTGAGAGGCTCAAGGAGGAATTGGCCGCCCTTTCAGTGGGTGCCACAAGTGAGAGTGACGATGAAGAAAAGATGTCTGCAAAGAATACTGAAAAAGTGGAAAGAAACGTCAAGATATCCACAGCAGATGCTTATAATGTCAAGGATGCCACTCAAAATGAGAAAGCTAATGTTGGCGTTAGTGCCATGATTAAAAAATATACAGATATTAACCAGCCAAAACAGTCAAGCGTGGGGATTACAGAGACAGCGAAGCAAAAACCAACTCCCCAGGCAAGTGGTTCATCGGCTGAACTGAATAATGAACAGATACATGAAGGAGAGGAGCTCTACACTCCAGTATTGCTTGAAAAGGACGATGGGAAGGGTATGCAGTCATGTGAGGACAAAGACAAATCAAACCAGGAAAGGACAAGCATGGAGGGAGTAGTCAGCAGCGAGGAAAGTCACGAACAAGGGAGTTGCACCTCTGAGGTAGAGGAGAAAAACATGGAAGATAATCAGCTGCTGATTCACAGTGAGGAGAGCATGAGTATCCCTGAGGAGGAGCAAACCAGTGATGACGAGTCAGGACCAGATCAGGAAGAGACAAACATGTCAAGTGCCAATAAAGATTTAGAGCAGAATGGGAGCTGTGAGCAAGGTGTACTCAGCTCACAAGCCTTTGAGCAACTTAGCTTGGAAGAAGAACCAGAAGATGAAAGCTGGCGGGTACAACAGGAGAGCAGGGAAAGTGATGACTTGTGCAACCATGAAAGTCACTCTGAGGAGGAGAAGCAGGAGGAGGAGGAGCAACCAAGCTCTGATTACTATGTAGAACTAAATGTAAGAGGGAATGTAGAAATATCAAGTGCTGATAACACCAGTCAAAAAAAGTATTCATCAGACGAAGAGCAACTCGATGTTGAATATACAGAATTAGGCAAAGAAGCTGCATTGTCTAATCCTGCAAGTCCATCTACCTTAGAAAAAGAACAGCAGAGACAAGCAGGCTCGATGGGACTGAATGTCAGTGTTGACGGAAGCACATGTAACTCAGATGTGGAAGAGCCATATTCTGAGGTAGAACAGCCTGAGGAGGAATTCAAAGAACGTGTGTCTGGCAATGAGGAAGAGCAGGAGAGCACAGGGGAGGAGGAACACCCTGATGATCTTCCAGATCAAACTGAAAAATGTGATGAGTTAAAGGCTTTTATAGATGAGAAAAAGGAGGGCAAGGTCGGCTCCGGCCATGAAGACCACCATGCTGATAAAACAGAAATTTATGATGAGACAAAAAGTCAGAATGCTGTAGAAGAGGATCTAACCAATTTGATAGAAAATCTGGATCCATACACCAGAAAAGAAAGTAGTGATTTGGTTAAGTCTGATAGTTTAGCAAAGCATTACACATATAATACAGATGATGATAGTGGGAATGACCACAGCAGCTGTGAAGAACATGTAGAGATCAAGCAACCGAAAGTGGAAGACGAACAGATCAGGGGTTCAATCGAAGAAGAATTGAGTGACTATGAAAAAGAGTCCAGCTCGGAGGAGGAACACGCTAATGTGGATGGATACATTGAGGAGAGCTGTACAGAGTATCACGAACCGACAACACAGTTTGAAGTTCAAAAAAGGGAAAAGCATCCATCTGAAATATCCCAGTCTATCGCAGAGAGGGTAATTCTTTTGGAAAAGCAAGTTGCCGATGCCCAGAGGAGACAAAGTACAACAAAAAGGTCCCCCAAGAGACGTTTCTCACAAAGAAATGCCCCCCATGATTCAGATGTTGAAGATTCACCCTCTGAACTGCCCCCATCTCAGTCGACTCGATCGGCTCCTCAGTCATCATTATCTTTCAGCTATGATTCTAGTGGTGTTATAACCACAGAGCCTGAAGGCAACAGGGTCAGATTCATCCGAGAAATGTTCCTGGCAAAGAATGCCACAGATATCCAGCAAGGACATAAACATTTTCCAAGCCCCAACACGTCCAAGCTGTCCGAGCTCAGAGCGGAGACCTCAGCTAGTGGTGGGTATCAGTCTCAGACTTCAAGTGAGCTGTCCAGTGGCGAAGATGACTCGGCACGGAAATCCATCACCAAGGGCTTTGTGCGGAGAACAATTGAAAGGCTTTACGGCAAGAAAGATGCTAATCCCGATGAGGAAATAAGTGAAAGACCACCATCTGCGCCCAAAGAGAAAAAGAAAGAACACTCAAGCGTTTTCTCTCCCTTCCACAATGCCCGGGCAAAAGCCATGTCTGAGTTGTCCTACTTCAACTCCACGAATGCACTGGACACCTTGAGTGAAGCAACAAGATGCATCACTTTTAATACACAAGTCGGGCCTGGAGACAGTGTTCCTATTGATAATGGACAGTGGCTCCTTAAAGAGAACACACTGATCAGAAAGTCTGTATCAGACCCAGTTGGAATAAACAAAACCTTATCAAACATTCCTCAAGGTGAAGAAATGTGCAAGGACACAGAGGAGAACCCCCCATATTCCCTTTTCAGCACAAATTCTGAACCGGAGGACAAAAAGAAGTCGTATTCAAGGAAGTGCACCTACTTTTCATTGCCACATGCCAGTGACTCAGAGGCATGTCAGGATGACCTGAGCACCGTTAGCAAGAGCAGTGTGAACGGTGACAGCATCATAGATACAACGGACATTTCAGAGGACACCAAACAGTCGGCAGAGAGGAACGGCAAGCTGCCCGGCATTGGTGTTACAGACTTTAAAATGATGGACAACAAAGTGCACCCGCTGACTGAGCAACCAGCTGATGGTGAGGTTGTAGTTGCTCAGCCTGAGAGAGGTCAAGGTGTCATGACAAGGAGACTATATGTTGGACAAGAGCCTGACATGTTGGACATTCTGTATGATTTTTGTGGTCAGAACTGTCCCATCCTATAAGGACTTTTAACTTTTTAACACAATCACAAAATGAGGACTAAAACGAGGACTAAGGACTTTTTTTGGCTAAATAACTGTACATTGTTGGGCTACAGTATAATCTATTATCTTTGGTGCCTAAATTTTGACGTTGCCATATTGGCATAATACACTATCATATGTCAGCTCGTTTCAGCTAACTGCTGAATGTGTAACAACATGTCACAGATGCACAAGCCAATGGATTAACCTTTAATCAGCAACTTGTGATCAATGTTAGTTTTTACTCCTTGTTTAATGTAAAACTAGTGACCGTGTTTTTGTAACATCTTGATTGTGTATTTGCCATGCACACACACAAGAGCAGCTCTTCTTATAGGTTGCCTGTCAACAAGTACCCAGAGCATTACTGTAATCTCATTTTAAAACTCTTAAAACCGATCAAGTCCCCGCAGATGTCAAGCAACAGGGCCAATCCCCACTGCACTGAGTGAACGGGTCAGTTTGTGGTCACAGCTCGGGCCAAAATCGTGCTACGTCTTTTTCTTAACATTCATAAAAGCAACACAGGTTGTGTACAGATTGTAGAAATTGTCAGTAAATACTCAGTGTGGTGCTTGATTTAATGTTGTTTTGAATATTGGTCGTCTAAAGTGTAAAAAAGACAGTTACATAGCTTAACAGACCTTTACAATTAGGATAAAATGGTTTTCAATGTGGCAGCTGTGACAATTTTGTCTCTTTACAGTGATGTGTAAGAATAAAAGTGTATTTACAAATGCTGGTTTTCTCTTTGACTTTGTAATGACCTTCCTCCAGATTTAATTCATTCCAAATCATCTCTATGGATCCTGGATTGGATTAAACATGCTGTGCTCTGAAAAGCAGATGATCGAGATGATCCTGGTGTCAGTAAAAAGTCAAAAGTCCAAGGTGACCACTGTTGACCGTTGTTAAAGATACCTTAGCTTAGCTGTTTTCCTCTGCTGATTAGTATCAGATCTCCGAGGAGGAGCGGAGGCCTCTTGTTTTCTCACTCTCTGCCTGAGGAAGTATCTATGTTGTTCTAGGGTTGTTTTGTTTCTCACAAGTTGCCATCGAGTTGGCCTGTGTTGTGACAGGAGCGTCTAGGAATGCGCTAAGAGGAGAGTGTTTACATCTGCAACTACAAAGAGAAAACATGGCAGCCAGAAACTTCCCATATTTGACACTTTTCCCAAACAGGTATATGTGCTTTTAAATGTATCAGTGGAGATAGTGGCTAATTTTAACATCAAAGTAAATCTCTTTTAAATATGTGTTTACAACTTCAGTGTCCACTAGATGGCATTGGTAGCCAATACATCAATGCAAGACTGAAGAGGGTCAATCATATTAAATTAGCAGGCTTAGAGAGCTCATAATCACCCACGCCACTGTTGGTTCCTCCGAGAGCAAAAGCAAGCAAGCAAAAAATGTTTTAAACCGTTTATTATTTAAATAAATATTTACATAACAGCTTCGTATAAATCAAAGTTCTTTTCTTACATGACACGTCTTTCTAAAACCAACTGTTAACAAGGAGGAAGAAGAAAATAAGGGAAGGATTACAATGATTCTGTAAATCTGTTGAGAGAGGCAGAGAGGCATCTCAATCCCTCATGTTGATCACTGAGCAAATATTCATAAAGGTTGAACCTGGATGACATCTACCATCACTCAAATACCATTTAACACCTGAGCCTGCAGACCTTGCTCAGAATTCATTATACATTTTGTTATAATGTGCATAAATCTACTTGATAATTTGATATACATTTTTAATTTGTCGTTACTAAGGAATAGGAGGATGGTACTCTACACAAACTCAATAAAAACGCCACAAGGTATGGCTGGAAGAAAAATGAAAAGAAACACAAATCAACATCGTTAAGTCACATATAATTCATTCAGGCACAAACAAAGCAAAAGACAGCCTTGGTGAGACATCACTCATACAGTATAGGCTACATGCCCTGCTTAATGGTGTACAGTATATGGCTCAGCTTGGAAAACTAAACATTTCAGGCAAGGTGATCTAAAAATTAGAGCACACATTTCATGCCCAAGCTACAGTTCAAACCCACATCTCTCCAATAAGACCGCTGACAGGAGTCCCTTAGGATAAAATGTTTAGTCTGTAATGTTATGACAGCACACGACAGTGAAATCAAAGGGACTGATGTGAAAATATGTCAACTTTAACTGCCTAATAGGAAGCTTTAAGCATTCATGTTGCTTTGAGACCATTGCAGCATCACCGCTAACTGTAAAAAGATGAACATGACAGAAACCCAATGTACACGTAGTTTACATTGTGTAAGTAAAAACAGAATGAGGACAAACTCTAAAATAACTCTTATTTAATGCAGTCGGTCAATCTTATGCTTTTCAGGGATTAAAAGAACAACAATGAAATGCTCTTTGTTTTCTATTGCTGTCAGGTTCATGCATGTAAACGCTATACTTCTAATAAAACCAATTGTTTACTTAAAAATGCATAAAGAAAATACTCTTTTTTTTTCAAAATACTATTCAGGGAGGGATTAAAGGGTGAATTAATAACATTTTTCAACAACACCTTGTTGTTTTCATCCTGAGATTTAGACCAATGTGTGTCCTCTCCAAGGAGTAATTTTACAGTTTTGTTTTTTTTTTTGTTATGCAAATACAGATTCTGCATCAGACACTGATTAGTGGTGGTGCGTCCCGGTTGTCAGTGAGCGTCTCTGTTAAATCCACGGTTACCTTTGCTGAACGCTGTCATACTGCAGCAGTCTTGGGCTGGGACGAGCGTGTTCCGCTCACAAAGTTATAAACCAAAAACTGAGAAGTGCCGAAATAATGTGTGGCAAAGAGTTTTCCATCAGGAGTCGGGTCGGAGAAAGCGATCTCATCTTTGCTCAGGTATGAACCGTATACAAAGTTGTTCCTGTGCAACAAAACAACAAATAAACTTTAATCTCAGGGTGTGTTGATGCGATATAATAATATTAAATCCTGCAGCTTTGAACACACACTGACCTGAGGCACTCGAGCATGCGTGAAGCGATGCCCTGGCGTCTCATCATGCTGACGACCCAGATGCGGCTGATGCCACAGATGGCCGGCTCGGGCGTCATGGAGCAGCACCAGGCTCTCTGTCGTTCAAACATTAGCTTCTCTCCCTCTGAACCCTCCGGTACAGGCTCCTCAATCACTCTGTACCCCTGTGAGCATTCACAAGGCTCAGTATTCTTACACCAGTAATATATTACTCTTAGACTTATTTCATTACATAATAAAAACAGGCAGAAACTTTTCCTGGCTGATAATAAAAAAGCATTCTTTTACCTCTTGTATGTGCTCTGCTATAAGGCATCCACCCACTTTCTTGTCGTTGGAGATGAAGAGGAAGGTCTTGGTCTGAGAGGGACACTTGGTCTCCACCTGCTGGAAGCCGAGGTCACTGTCCACCACCTCCCTGATCTCCTCAACCTGAGAACAAATAGTGCAGTGACAGTGAAGAAATAAAATGCCTCGTTTTGTTTGGTCAAAGCCAAAGATATCATCTCATCATGTGCGTTGTATGTGCCTTGCAAAAGCTTTTTTGTGTGTACTGACACAATTTAGGAAACTTTTCTCAGTCATATTGCTTTTTACTTGTTTACTGATTCGTAAAGTGAACTTTATTTAAGCAATGAAACGTCACCAATTGACAATCTGACGACATAAAACACCCTCCACTCTTCAACCACAGAAAAAGCAACGATAACCTCGTTTCTTTCAACAGTCTAATCTATCAGAAGGAAATAAACAATTACTGTCAAGTGAGTTCC
>JAQFJA010000013.1:7084199-7107998 GCA_029874485.1 Naso brachycentron | reverse complement strand
CAGACAGATAACATTTAGAAGATATTTAGTTCCTAAAAAATAAAAATTAATACTTCTTAAGGTCTTATGACCCGTGAAACAGCTAAATTATGTATAAAAACAATAGATTTTGACTGTAATTGAGTACTGGTGCATCAGCAGTATTTAATGTTGCAGGTATTTGAGCCTCAAGCTTGTATTTTTTGTTTGGTTGTATTAAGTTTGCAGTTCGTACTCATTATCAAAATGAATTCTAGTCATATGAAAACAACCTAGATTTGCGTGTTTAAACTAGGCCTTACATTATGAAGTCTTTTTTGTTATGTGGCTCTGAACTGTGCAGAAGCCACAAATATTCTTCTCTTTTTTTTTCGCACTATGAGGAAGCAAGGAGTAAAAAAAAGTGCTCCAATTTCATGATTGACATTTGCACACAAACCAAAACGTTTATCAAATGCACAGAACAGAACACAATAGTAGATTCAAGAAAATGCAAATCATTTTAGGGCTTAATTTGCTACCCTAGAACTCAAGTATTATTGTATCTTTCGTCTCGACAGAACAGAAATGATTCTGCAGTGAATCTGAAGACATCTTGACTAAGTTTAGAATAGTTTTACTACATGCACACACATTACACGGTTTATTTGTAACACATCTAGCTGAAAGTGTGCACCTCCTGATTCATGATTGAAATAGTTTACTGTTAAGGAACACCTGCAGCTAATTAGTTGTATACCCCAGGAGAAAACACACACTTGTACAAGATCTCTTGTTGCAGTGTGCGATATTGAATAGTTTTGAATCATCACCGCTTTCTTTGCTGTCGCTGTATGAAGTTTGTGTTTGTGAAGTATGTGTTTTCATATTTAAAGAGCACCAGAACTTTTCTTCCCCACAGAGTTGATATGAGATTGTGTTAGTTTGAGAAGGAGAAGTCAGTGGGAGACAATGACAGTAGCGGTCATGTTTGTCTACAGTAAATTGTCCATCTTCTACACCCACCACATGCTTACTGCAGTGGTGAAAGGGTCGTTCTCCTCCTAAAAGCTTGCCTGTGCAAATAGTCTTCCACTTCAGCTAACAGGGGCTACGAGGCACCACAAACATCCTGCCGCCTTGTATTTATTCCAAGTAGAAGTGGACATTAGGTGGGAAAGCTGTGGTTAGTAGGGCAAGCAATTTTTTCAAAGGACGAGATGGTGTTGGATGCGTACAGTTTCTGTCTTCTCTTCTCAAGCAAATCTCCCCCTTTCAGACATCAACAGACAAGATAATAAGACACTCAGAGCACAATTCCGTATTATATTCAGCAACCAAAGGCTCATCTCTTGTCAGTTTGCATTTACTCTCCCAAGGATGTGACGCTTCTATCATCATGCTGTCAAAGAGAGCCAGGCTGGAACGACAGGAGCACTCATTTCATACACTTACTGTCTACATGAAATGGTCTGCACTTATACGGATTCTGCCAAAATGGTGGAACATTTTTACAAAGGTCACCTAGAGACCCCCCTCCCCAAAATGAATCTTTCATTGATTCTTGGTATTGGAGGTCATTCAGAACAAAAAGTCCAAACCGAATGCTGCGTCTTTTGTAAGGCTGCACCTTTTTTGGGTCTATTTTCAGGTTTATTAGGCCTCATTTACAATGCGATTGCTGAATTAATGCAGTTATTTTAATTTGGACTATTTATGGACCAGTCACTTGCACAGGACCTTTATTTTGGAGAGTTCGTTGTTGCAGTACTTGTCCCAAAATGAACACATTTTTTCAGTGCAAAAGTTTCCTAAACGTTTAATTTTATTGGTGTGCATCACAAATTTTTTATTTAGTTAAACTGTTTTGCTCCAATTTCATAATTTTACCGGGATTTATTTTTAGTGTTAACTAATTAGAGACCAGATTCAGTTAACTGAAAGTCAAAGCTGTCCGTTTGCACACTAAATCTGTTTTATTTTTCACTGTGCATAGCTGGACACTATCATTCCATGACCCAGTTCACATAAGAAATGATGGAGTTACTCACAGCTGGTAAAAATGTTGACAAACAGTGCACAAACAGAAAACACATTAGAAAAGTGATAAATCTTTGTTAGAACTTTTTTCTTTCCCTTGTTGAGTTCCAGATTAAATTTTTTGCATATTAACATATTTTAAATATTAAGTGCATACTTCATAGTAGAATTATATCATGTAGGCAGGAGGCTAAACTACTGTCTTTCGTGCCAAATTCTCTTTTGCATTTGCAAATTGATACACACACAAAGAGCTGCACACATACGCACATAAACACACACTGCTGCAGGCACGAGTTCTTATTATTTTTGTGTAATCAGCTTAGTGAGCAGGATGCATGGTGGGATAGGCTGCTTGCTCATGCAAAGAGCCTCGTAATGTTGTGTGGTGAGGTTAAGTAATAAAGTGGCGCAAACCCAGTGCTGAATGGGCCACGCTAAGTAAATAAGAGTGGATAAAGAAGACGGAGGGAGTACAAGTCTCTCCCCAGGAGGTGGATCTCATTATAGGGATTTCAGCTGTCTGTGCAAACTTGAAAACAAGCTTAATGCATGCCTATAAAGCAGGTGTAATACATTTGCTAATGTCCCCATAGTGCCTTAGGCTACAGCAACACAATCACTGCGTGGCATGGAGGACAGGGAAGATGAGCACAAGGCGGATGTCTTGTTTTCGATGCAAACAGCAGCAAAGGTCATCAGGTTTCACAGATGCTTGGTTATGCAGAAATGACTTTGAGCAACACATAGGACTTCAAAAAAATCTGAAAATGTAATTTCCCCATTGTGTGTGTGTATATTTAAAGTTAAGGAGATTATTTGTTTCTTGTCCAGAAAGTATTCCAAAGAAAAGGTGGGTAGCTGCGGGGAAAATAAATTGAATTTCAATATGCATTTATTTTAGTTATACAGCTTCTTTAAGTTGGGAAGTCATTTTCAAAAAACTTATATGTTGTGTAGCATGCGCTCCATAACCAATATCAATAAGCCTTTCATGTAGAGCTAACAAAGAGGCATCACATCTCCTGGCACGGACATGGGTGCTGTTGTTGAGATGTAATTGAAGCTGCAAGGGTCACATTTTTGGAATAGAAATTACAGTCTTGTCTTTGACTTGTGTGGCGTGAACTAGAGATGCATCCCACAGCCCTTGTGTCCTTCACAAGCCTTTATTATTTATAACGCTCGCTCTTTGAGCAATGACCAGTACTAATGCATAACCTTCTGTCCTTCTGGCTGATTCGCTTCCTTTGAAACCAAAGATTGAGGCAGGAGAAGTGGGTGTATGGTGGATGAGGCACGGGTGTGGGCGGGTGGAGGGAGGGGGAAGCTAGTATAGGGCAGTAGAGATCCAGGCTATCGAGAAGTTATTATGTTTTTTCCCTTTATATCTGAGGATGTGGAATAACGCTGTGATGATTCTTTTCTCCAGAATAGAGTTATGTGCTTCAAAGCAATACTATTTCCTGACGTCCCTCCTTCCACTATTTGTCTGCTCCACAAGAATAATGTGCTGGGAGGGGTGCGGTGGGGTGAGTGTCTTTTAGCTACATGATTATTTGCTTGTTTCCACCTTTACACACTCAGTTCTGTAAATATCACAGCAACAGGGAAACACAGCAACAACACATACAGGACGTTGTTCGAGTAAACTCATTTCTGGATAAACTCTGTTTAGCTCAGGTTCAGTGGAGGTAAAGATATACTGTTGTGCAGCGTGTATCACCTGATGTTATCCTATAGTGATTGAGCCTGAGCTGCAGCGCTGGTGTGATCCATTGTTATTATACCTCTATGACAGAAGGAACGGGTGAGGAGGGGGGAGGATAGGAGGCTTTGAGGGGCAAGGGTTAGAAACTGGGACATAGGCAGCATTAGTGCCGTATAGCCTGGGGGGCCCAGGCTGATGTGTCAGGCATGACATGTGGGTGTCTGGACCCCCACGCACTCACAAACACACACTGACTGCCCTCACACCCCACCGGCTACTTCTAAATGTCCTGCAGTTGACGATGCAACGCAGCATGGACAGAAATCCCAAAAAGATGCTGTTTTTAAAACGATGACATTTTGAAGGTCAGCTGTAACTTGTGATTATTTTCCCGTTTTTTCATCGATTTATGTGTTAACATTAATTCTATTACATGTTTAAAAATAAAAATTTCCGTCTCGACTTTCCACAGCCCAACGTGATGTTGCTTAATTTTTCCGACGAACAGCTCAAAACTAAAAAATGTTTGATTTGCAGTGATGTAAAACAGAGAAAACTAACTGAGGCATATATTTTCAAAGGTTCAAACTATGGTTATTTCCAGGGCCCTGCCAATGTATTGGTTTGCTGATATTGTCAGCTGCTACTGGTCGTTTGTAGATATATTGTATCAGCATATATCTTCTCCAAACTGTTTTTAAGGCTAGAAAACATGCTCGAGCTAATGATTTAAAATGGTGTAATTACTGTACAACAGATGGCAGTCTGTTATTTAATAACTAATTAGTGCAGTGTTAACTGTTCAGTGCACTGATGTTCATAATAAAGTTTGCTAAAATGTAAGATATCCTGCCTATATTGTTGTCACAAGTATTTGATAACCGCATTCAGCTAAAGGAACTTGTGCAGTTACATTTTGTTCCTCGTTCCCCCTTTAAAAGCAGGGCTGCAACAAGAGATTTTTTTTGTCTAATCTGATGATTATTTTCATGGTAAATAAATAGAACATTTGGCTTATACAACTATAAAATGATGAAGAATGTACATCACTATTTCCAGAACCTGTGTGATGTCTTCAGTTGACTGTTTTTGTCCCTCCAATCGTCTAAAACCCAAATATATTTACTTCACATTATATAGAACAAAGAAAGCAGTAAATGCTTTTTTCTTTACAGCTGCAATGATCAAAGAAATTGTTTTATTTCTGCTTGAAAATGAACTTAACCAGTCATCAAAACAGATTAATTTCAGGTGATCAAACAATTTATTAATAGTCATTTCAGCTGTAGTCATAAGAGTGTTGGGTATATAGACACAGAGCAAGAGGAAGGCCTTTATTCAGCGCAGGGCTGCAGGCCGCCAGCAGCAGAATCCTATTTACAGCAAATATCATTTAAGTAATTTAGGAGGAGGAGCAATAGTGAAGCAGGCATCTTCTAAAAGGCTTACAGCTCTCTAAAGCGAGTCTTCATCTCAGCACCCCTCCTTCGCTGATGGCCGTAAAAGGATGAAAAATAATTTGGATTGTTATTTGCCTCTTTCAACCCCGAGCTAATCAGGTTGACATTGCTTTGGGAATGAGGAGGACGCACCACAACAGATGTGCTCATGTGCAAAGTGTCCCAAGTCCCCTGTGAGGATGCAACACAAAAGCCCTCCTCTCCCCTCCCTCCCTCCCTCCTCCTTCTCCTCCATTCCTCTCCCCTTCTCCATCCTCCTCTCTCCAGCACACCATCTCTCCTTCTTGACCTTTGAAATGGGCATTGCCTCTTCTCACCAATTTACCTCCCTCTGGTCCCTCTTGTGCTTGTGCTGCTTCCATCTCCACTCCAACATCAAGGGAGGACAGGTAAGAGCCGGAGCGGAGCACTCTCATGTCAAAGAGCCTTTTGGTGAAGACCTGTGGCCACGATTGAGAGCATAAGTGTCGGAGCACAGGGTCCTTACTGCTTTAAGCATCGTTTGCATGCAGATTCTCCACCTATTCATCAGTAACTGGGGGTTACTTCTACAAACTGAAGTGCACAATTTGCTGTTGTTTACATTGAAAACCTCCAGCCTGTAGAGACATCTATTACACCATCGCATCCATTTCCTCTCTGCCTGCCCTTCTTCTTCTCCTTCCCCTTCTTCATCTGTCCTCTCAGTCTTCCCCTTTCTGCTTGTGGCTTAACAATCACCTCAGAAATAGTCACTGAACTGCTGAGGTGTAAAATCCTTTCTGTTCAGCACACTCCACGGCACCACCTCCTATGTAATTCCTTGACTCCATAATTCCACTTGGTGCCGGAATAATGAATGAGATACATTTTTTTTTTCTCCCCTGTAAGGTCTGCTCCCTTGTGCGATGAGGAATCAGGCTTTAATGTTGGGGACTCGGAGAGATAGCTGTGGCCTCTTCTCCCTCTTGCCCTGCGCTGGGCTCTTAATTAAGGAAATGACAGCCCTCCTCGCAGCAGCAGTGGCCATAATGTAACTAATAGTGTTACAGGCAGCCACTCAAAAGTCCGTCTCTGGTGATTTTTTATCCCCAGAAACAGTATTGAGCTATCCGTAGCAGATTCTCCACCCCAGCCTCTAAACAAGAGTATTACTTCCCTCCCAGCCCAGAGGGAGCCATCTGACTAAGAGCACCTGGAGTTATTGGCAGCAGATTATGCCCCATGTTATTGTTGAGGGCTTTGGTGGGAGTAATGAAACCCTAATCACAGGCGATTTTTGCTCTCTTGCTTTCTAGGAGTTAAGTAAATCACTGTAAAGTCCACATTGTATATTAAAGGCTTTTCTCTTCCATACAGCACAGTGCACTGTATGCAACGTTGCTTTCTGGACTTCATTTCCAGGCTGCTTTAGAAAGAAAAATGAAAGCAAAGGGATCTGTCGCTCTACATTTCTGTCTCTCTCAGCTTTCTCCGCAAAGCCGCATCAACTTTCCAAGTGGTATTAACAAAATCAATGGTCAAACAATCTGGGACAATTGGTCGTGTATTGATGGAATTAAACCTCGTGTATGATGTGGCTTGTTGTTTATCTGAGCCCACTCTTTACGCTTCAGCAGCTCACACATAACTTTCCAACAAACAGCACAGCACACATTTGATGATAAACGTTATGCATTATATATGCTCTATAATTACCTCTCCTTTGATAATTCAGTTTATCTTAACAATTAAGAACATAATTAACACGTCTTTTTAAATCTGTTTCACATGGGAAATTATTTTCCATGGATTGGATTTCAGTGGCAAAATGATTGACAACATCTTAATAGCAAACACATGCACTCAGCCAGACATTTTCAAAAGGACCATTATAAAAATGGGGGTTGGCTGTTCATTCTGAATAGGCTGAATCGTTACCAGGCCTCTCTCGTACATTTGACAACTTACATAATGCATTTCCACTAAAATAGCTTAAGTGTTAAAGCTTCTTTTATGGGCAAAAATTGATTCATGAATGCACTGAGGCGAAAGCTAACATGAACACAAAGCTTTCAATAACACCCATTTTATTCAGACTGTCAATGTATGAAGCGGTTGCATTAGACAAGGTGGCATGCTGATTGCTTTATGAAATCCAGGCTAATTGTTTTGTGGTGTAGTCCTTGGGGCACCCTGCATTAAGACGGGCCGTATGAAGTCAAATAAATATAGCTCTTTGTGCCCCCCCCCAACGCACACAGTCACACACACACAGACCTTCTGCCTTGTGTGGCATTGAAAGTCGCTCTCCAGTGGCCACTTTGGTGATCAATGAAAGAGAATTTATACAGCGGTGGATATTGGCAATATTTCCATGACATAAGTCACATCAGATTGCACTCTGTACCCTGTAATAAATATGATTGTTTCACCCTCAAAAAAGGTATTTTCTCTGAAAATATCAGCATTTCATTTAAGTGTGGGATAATGACCATACCAGTGTTACTACATGTCATTGTCTTCTGTCAGCATCAGCCACATAGGTCACATAAACCCCACCTATTTTTCAAAAAACCCTTTATCTATGAGATATCGTGTTTGTTTACACTTTGTCCATATTTAATAAACAAAAGCACCTGAAAATGTGTCATGCTAGTTAAAAAAAAAAAAAAAAAAAAAAAAGTCTGTCACAATCCTTCTTCACGCTGACATTCAAGCTAGGAATGCAGCACTTGTAAAGTGCTATTTTTCCAGGCATAGTAATGTTCATCTCAACAGCTCCTGGCTCTCCTTTCTTTCTCTCTCAGAGCAATTTTTGACCAAATAGACGCAGTCGTTCTCTTTAGAAGGGTGAATTACCTGCACCTAGCAACTTTTACATGCTCTATAATGTTTCTATATCCTCTTTCAACATGAATGGCAGTGAATGGGGTTTAAAATGCAGTCAGAGATCTACTAAAGTATACACATGGTTAAATTTTAACAACAACATTTGTAGGAGATAGAGGTGATCTCTGTTAAAAGTGAGAAGTCAAAAGTAGACTGGTATGGTCCTTTAATACCACTTGATTCATGTCGTCAATTTCATCCTCTTACTTACGGTAAATGCCTAAAAAAATATACGTGTGTGCATATTTGAGGCCTAAAGAGGGTTTTTTATTCAAAGAATGAAGATTTAAGGGCAGTCACACTGTTAGAACAGCAATTAAACTGCTCAGGAAATCCGAAACAGAGATGAAGCCTGAATGTCCTAGATAAATGTAAAGCTATGTTGAATGTGTATCGCCTGTTCTTTCATCCGTTTGGCCTCTTCTTTCATCTCTGCTCACATCAATACGTCCATTCATTCCATTTTATTCATTGTGTAACCTGCGTATAATTCACAGCATCAAAGGACTCTCTTTTTAGTAAAGTTTCTCTTTTTTCCCTGTATATAGTATTAATCTCCATCTGGAAATCCATTTAAGAATCATTCACACTGGATAAGTGCATTTTTTAAAAGAAAAGCAAAACATGTACAAAGATTCTAGTAATAAAAAAGTATTGAAGATTAACTCCCAGGATATTTCTCCTGTCAGCTATTTAATTTAGTTAAAGAAATTACACAAATCCTTTGGGGGAAGATGTGCATGTGTATTTATTTATTATTGATTTTTTACCCTGCGATAAATGTGTTAACGTTCCAGATATTTGCAAGAGGATGAAGCTTTCTAAGTTATTGTGAAATGATGCAATGAAAGGCATCAAAGAATCGTTATTCAGAAAGTCTCCCACGCTGTTTATCAGATAGAATACATTATTCACAACTAATATCTTAACCACAGTCATCGTGAGCCATGCTGTTTGGAGCCCATTGATGATGTTATAAAGTCTCATTCCTTCATTACTGCTGAATATCTTAATTTAGCTAATTAGCTTTGTTATGATGATAACTGGATAATTCACTAGTGTAGAAGTTGTTCAGTAGCACCGCTGGGCTTATTATTGTTATCACAGTGTGGCAGCTGCATTTAGAGAATTGCCTTTGAGATGATGGGAAAGTTTGAGTTGCTGTAAATGAAAACCAGACTGTTTCAAGTCAGCAGGAAGGAAATTACTTTAATTTGATAACATCCAAAGTAAGAATTAACTTCTTGGAGACGATACCCCTAATTAAATCTAGAAAGAAATGTTTTGGCCTAATAATATCCTCTCTCCAAAATAAATGTGAAATTATACAGGAGATTATGATGATATTGCACTTGATCTAGGGCTTTATATTGACTCTAAAGCAGCCACAGAGTCTTTGCTGTACATTCACATTGATCTTAATTCCAGATAGCGAGTGCACAGGGCGGGGCTGTGCACAATGTGATCCATAATGGGTGAAATAATTGGTGAAAAGAGACTGGCTTGTCAAAATATCCACTGCGTCGTGAAGCTGATAAGCGAGAGGATGCGGACCTTCAACGAGAAGCAGAGCCAGCCAGCCAGAGGTAGAAACCAGCTAGAAAAGCAGGCTTCCCCTTGGGCTTTCACATCAGCCATCAAACGCTTGAGGTTTCTGAGGTCATGCCATTCACCAATTATTTGGATTTTATGTAAAGATGAAATGATTTTAGTTGGCGTAGGGGAGTTTAAAATGTAATGCACAAATATACTTGACAGGCAATGAGATCTTGCTGGCAAGTCTATTCAATAGTACGTTTTGTGTGAAGCTTTTTAAAAAAGGACTAGAAAACCACTGCATGCCCTGTATGTTTAACAAGAAAGAGCCTATTCATCCTTGAACAAAAAGACACAATACACCAGGGCTTTATTCTTTTATTTAAAAGCTGCGATATTCCATTTAAGAAAATCGATCTTACAGTGGAAATGTGATTACATTTTTTTTTAATTCATTGCCAACATTGTGCAGTTTAAAGAGGTTGTGTGGCCTTCAAACGTGTTTCTTCAGGGTTTGCTTGACTTCATCTACAAAATCCACTTTATTCTGTTTTATGAGGGAGACAGCACATTTAAAAAGACGTTTAATTCAATTTTTTGAGGGTTTTTGTATCATACATTTAAAACAAAACTTGCTAAATTACAGATGGCATTTTATCTTTTTGTAAAATGATCACATTGGTGCTTTTAAAATAATAATATGCTTATGAACTAAATTGACACGTTACGACCACTCATTCGTACTGAAATAAATTCTTTAAATTTCTAATCTCAATCAAGGAGTGAAAGTTTACTCATGCTATTTTAAGACAATACAATAAAATTGCTTCTTTTACAACATGTGCAACTTTTATAAAACTATGCAGTACCTTAAACACTTGGAGTGTATCTACTTAAACTTGTAATATGTAACATTTCCACATTAAAATGTCTAAAACTTTATTATCATATACTTTGTCGAGTTGTGTGCTTACATTAACCCAAATCTATAACCCATGATCTGTAGGAAGAGGTCCATTTAGAACATACTGTAGGATTTTAAGGTCTTTAAAATCATTTTAAAGAGCACTTCACTTAATATAAAGAGTATGTCTATAGTGATTCTGTTGATACTCAGTCCAAGCTTGCACAATGAAGCTCAGAATCAGTTGTATCACAGAAATTGGTGACATTCAGGACAAACAAAAGTACTTTTATGCTATTTCAAAACTGATTTCCAAGAATAAAAATTCCCTATTACTGACAACAGTGCCTACAAAATGTAGTTCAGTGTGCAAATACTCAAAAAAGACAACTTGATTACTGCTTGAAGGTCGATCAAGAACGTCTATATTCACCCAGGTTGAGGCTAATTTTGTTCAGCATGACTGTTGGCATCAATAAAGGGCCCGAAGTTGTCATTGGCACAGAGATGAATGACCGAGATGAATCAGTGAGTAGGTGTTATCCACTATATTGACAGCCTGTCAGAAAGGGGAACAGGGGTCCTTGTTTATAATAACACATAGTTTTTACCACATTTCTTCGGCACGACGAGCTCACCTTCACCAACTTTTTCAAAAGAGATTCATCCTCTAAACCTCACAGCATCTTTTCAGCTCCCTTTTTTGAAGTCTCGTCGTGAAAATCAATGTGAGGATGCCTTGTGCATTGTACCTTATTTACAGAGTGTTCATCCGTTTGTTTTGTATTGTTTTTAGAGTGCCAACAATTATAAAATCAATCACAAAAAACACTCTTAGAAAATCAATCTTTATTTGTTCATGTTCAAAAGAATATTGTTTTGGTTGAAGTTTGCACACATTCCCGCTTTAGTAAGATCTAAGTGCCCCTCACATTAAAGTCTTCCAGCTTTTAGTTATTTGTTCTTTTGAATGGATACTTCCAAAAAATAAAATGAAGTAATTTTCGGTCAGGTGGTATTGTGTTTTTCTCTCCGACAGTCATTTTGGTGAAAAGCATCTAAGTTACATTTCATTTTTCTGACAGTTCTTTCTGCAAGATTCACTCATCTTTGCACTTTGCACTTTGCGTCGACAGTGAGGCATCGTGCCATCTCGACATCACAGAGGTCGAAGGTTGAGGGTCGCAGCAGCCTTTCGGACCACTCAGAGCAGTCCACACTCTGTGCTGCTGAGAGATTCTGTGAGATAGGGATTGCTATGATATCCAATCGCCGATGTCCTTTATTTTCCCTGCAGCCATCAGCAAGCTTATTATCATGTCCCTGTCTGCTCCGCTCCACTCTGCTCTCATAGCAAACAGGTCTAATTGTGTCTCGTAGCTGCAGGCTCAGAACGGAGGGGGGAGTGGGTTTAGATGAGTGATACTCAGTGATGTAAATGGCTGAATAATATGGCCCCAGCGTTTGTGGTGGAGCTCTATCTCTCAGTGGTAATCTAGGCCATCGGGGACCCGCCAGCATGCATCATCCCCCATCAATGAGCCTCTCCGCTGGTTGGTAATTTATTCAGTGCTGCAGCGGTTATTGATAAAGCACTTAAATACAAATTCCCCTCCTTTCCCAACTGCCCTCCTCTGCGCTGCACAACGCTCGGCGTTGTGATATCACAAAGTGCTCTGTGTTGTGTTTATCTAGTTATATTGTCTGTGCTGATCTAAGATGAGCTCTGTGTTGTCTCTCTTTCTTTCTACTTTTCTGCCTGTTGCTCTCGCAGGAGCTCGAGACGGTTCGGTCCAGTCTGACGCCAGCAGCAGCCCTTCTGAGCCGAGCCAGCTGGGTCAGTCCCACCCAGGATACCCGATGGGTCCTCAGGTGAGTGAGGGGATCTGAAACACACTGAGCCCAAACTGAAAACACCCTGTTTAAAATTTGGTAATCTGGACACTTAAAGCTAATTTTTAAGAGGTTTGCAAGACTCAGCTATCAGACTTAACCTCCTTCTTGTCAAGCTTACCACACTCTGGAAAAGTTTCATTAAGAGAAAACTGGCATAGTAACATGTTAAAAAAACACAAATGTTGAAGGGGTTCGCACTGGTGAACCAAGTCTTCTCAAGCAGCAGCATCAAGTGTGTTCAGCCAGAAATATTTGTGCCATATTATAAGACAAAATGACTGTACACAAATAGAAAGAGTTGCTCATTTTCTTCTGATTTACTATATTTGTCTGCATTTGAAGTCCCTGAAAAATTTATCTCAAATCCTAATTATTTCTCAAAAACCTCAAATTAATTATTCTTAACTAATTAGCATTTCCGTTATTATTATTATTTACATGTATTGTATTACACTTTAGATCTTAGACAACCTTTGACTGACTGTGTTTAAAAATCTCCCTCCTTAACAGGACTTTGGTTGGCTACCATAAGTTCTTCATACTGTGTCTTTTTAGGTTTTAACTTTTTTTGCCTATTGTTTCTCTACACTGCTGTTACTGACTTCAGTGCTCTAAAAATTACTGAGAAACACTGAACAGACAGAGGCGAAGATCTGCCAGCATCATCAGTTTTTCACCACAAGGGAAGGAGATCAGACGTAAAGGTATAAAACTTCTGTCAGGAAGGAGCAAAAAGGAACAAAATCAAAATTCAAAACGTTTTCAGCTCTCTTAGAGTTTTTATTCTGAACAATATCCCCTGTTTGGTTTGACTGTAGTTCTGTTGCTATCACTGTGACACTTTAATGATGATAAATGATTGGACAAACTGCAGCCTGGTGTATGAGAAGTCAAGGGAGGACCAGGTTCTCAAATTGGCTTAAGCATCCTCCTCTTTGTGTTGGCGTTGGCTCCATCCTAGTTTATTTTTCTGCCGTGCTGCTCATTTTTCACTCTATGACCATTTTTGCACATGTGCTGATTGAAAACACTTCAAGAAAGTTTGGTAAAGTTTGGTAAACTAGGAGTCAGAGAAAGATTGATAGTATCAACTGATGGTCAAAATCAGATTTGTTTCTCACAACAGATCTATAAGACAGTCTGTCTGCACTGTTAATTGCATGTGATCGGATCATGTGTCCAGACATCTCCAACCTATCTACATGAGGTGCTGTAGTAGGTGTATCTATCAGTTCGCCCTTTTCAGCTGGAAAAAAGCAGAGAAAGACAGGAATGGTGGGAGTGTTGGGAGTTGTGGTCAAGTTAAGGTGCTGAGTTGGTCTGCAGCGACTGAGGAGGTTGGTATACATAGTATCAGCATGGATCATGCTCAGCCGCTCTGCGCTTCTGTCACTCTCGATTTGACGTGTCGTTCTTTGTTGTGTTGTGACTGACACAAACGACACTTTGAAATCCGATTTTAGCAACCAAAGCTTCTGGACTGAGACACATCTGCAGAAATCGCATTTCAAATCTCCTCCAAATGTGGCTTGAATCCGATTTGCAAAAATCATATCTCATGTTATTTTTTTGTTTGTTTTTTTCATATACAAATAAATAGATTTAGGAAGGCATTCTGAGCGATGCCTTTCACTCTGATTGCAGTCATAATGAAAGACATTTTTATATCAGTTTCAGTTAAAATTCACTGACTCCGTTTTGTTACATTCATATTTTTTCAGTTCAGGTGGAGAGTGAAACAGAGAACATCAAACACCCTCACTGTATGCCACACCGTGAATCATCTCCAGCTAAAATGTGAAATCGGAAAGTCTTTTGTCATCACACTTCATCTTCAAATGTAATTGAGTTGTGGCACTAATGAGCTGACGATAGAGGCCGTGTGAAAACAAGCAGGGGAGCAAAGAGCCTGAGCCTGCAGGCCCTGTTAATAGCTCAATCAGGAATTGTCCTATCTGATTGGATTTATTGGCCTGGTGGCTCGGTGATGTTTAATGAACATCTATCTCATTAGTGTTGCCCAGTGTCACCGCTCTGCACACACAAGCACACACAGAGCATCAGGTTTCCTCCATCCTCTTTAATAAGGCCATTCTGCCTGCACTCAGCATTACTCAATGACAGTCAATCCTCATCAGGATAAACAAAAGAGGAAACATGAGCGCAGGAGAGCCGCTCAGTTTTGTCAGGCAGGTTTGCAGGGTGAGAAATCCCCAGAGAAGGAGTCAATCTGCTGCAAGCGGAGATAAAGAATGAGCTTAATTAAAAGCACTTTTCTGATTACAGATACCCTCACCGGTCATTGCCGCTGTTACTGTTAAGGTAACAGATAAGCACAGAATGGAAAGCATCTCGAGCAGGCAGCAGTTAGAGTCTGAGCCTCAGCAGGCGGCTCTCAACAGTCACCATCTAATATATTAATGCTGTCAGTACAGTCTCTGTGAAGCTAACACTTTTCAGAAACAAAGGCGCTCCGCATGCCATACCCAATTCTCTTGTTCCAGGATCAATATGTTTTGATAGATTCTCGCTCCAGAGCCGGATATTGTTCGAACAACCATTATCCGATGGTAGTTTACCCAACATGAATCCACCTTCCTTCTGTTTCCCACTCGCAGTTAGGATGACAAAAGTCTGCTATCTGGGTGATTATGGGCAATTTCTCAGTGCCAGAGCTGCCAAGCAGATAGAAGGGCCTATTCTCCCCTGATGGGCAGAGATGCTTGGTACCACATCCAGTCCTGAGTGGGGCTGCTTCCCCATCCGCAGCCCAACACACACCTAGCCTGCGTGTCCGTGTGGCCCCTAGGAGACCACTTCTCAACATGCAGCTGTCAGGCCTGCCAAGCACTGTACAGCAGCTTTGCAACAGCACCTATTGAGAGGAGTGAGAGTAGCAGACGAAAAGGCTGAGGGTGAACAGCTTGTAAATCCAGATGAGTGATGCTGAGGATTCTAGTCGTAAAAGCTTACGATGTGGCTGCAGAGTTCAGCTAATTATGCTCATGCTAAATTTATTCTTATCTCTGATATTTGACATGTGCACATAGTTTTCTCAGCTCTGGTAAAGATCATAATCAGCCTTAAACTGGAACAACAAACAGCCTAAAGACTAAGAGCTCTTGCGCTTTAGAAAAATCTCCAAAGTGTTTTCTCTCTGCAGCTGCCTGTGTGCCGAACAGCTGCCTGTTTCTCCAAAGCTGCCTGTAATGATAAATAAATCAGGGCTACATCTGATAATTGCAGAATTGTCTTTTAATGTTATTCCCTTATATGTGAGGCTGTCTTTGCTGTCAAGCCTGGCAATCTCATTTTGTTTGACTCCGAGATGAAATGTTCAAAGAGTGTCTTTGATTATATGCTGCTTCGATTCAAGATTACATTTAGTTCAAAATGTGAGATTAAACATATGTCACTTGCAGCTAAGAAACGCGTTGCCTTTGTTATTGTCCTTTGAGGATTCTTTGAGCTCCCAAATTATTAATTCTTTTTTTTTTTTTTGTAAAGTTAATGGCAAATGTCATTTTGAATGCTCTCAGAAGCATCAGATATTGTCATTTGTTGTGCGCTGTTGTTGCGTATCAAAGCGAATGTTTAGAAGGAGGAATCCTATGGTGTGTGTGCGTGATTGCTCCTGCCAGCAACCATCTCCTCTCTGCGCTTCTTTATTCTTTTAACGGCTTAGAAGCTCAAACTGTATTCATTTTTCTCTCAGCGCAGGTATTTCGCCCTGAGAGCTGTCCGTGCTTTGTGGCTTTAAACCAAATGACCTCATACCTCTTAAACTGTGATCGCATGTACCGGTATGTCGGAGTGGGTGCGGGCGTTCTGCACCATGCAGGTTATCACGGTGACACGCCTGTCACCCAGGAGCACCAGGCTTTGGGAGTATGGTGGAGTCTTCGCACCAGTCAGCCCGCTCTGCCTCCTGTGCAGGCTGCAGATGCACCATGCAAAACAGAAGCAGATAGCTGACAATGGGAGTTAAAGGCTTGTGAACGTTAGGAGTCCACACAGTGCGGCCGGGCTTACCTAGCAACGTCTGAAGTCTGCTTTCCTGTGGACACAACACAAGCTGACAATCCACTTTATTATTTTATTCCAAACAATTCAATTTGATGTTTAAACAGTAATTTAGTTGGATTTTGCAGCATCCTCAGTATCTCCTGCCTTGTGCCTCCTGTGTAAATCCACTTTGACGTGCTCAAACGCTGACATAATTTAAAAAAGGTTTTATCAAAATGAATAAATTTCAAGATGTCATTCCCTGTGTATTCACTGAGATTTCAGCCATGCTACAAACCTTCCCACTTGAGGCTCAAAGCTCTTGATAAAAAATGTGTTGGTGTATTTCCAAACCCACTTCCTCAGAAAATACATTTGAAGAGATCTTCTACTGTGTAAAATATCTCAGAGCGATACTTCTGATAACATATCTTTTCCTCTTGGTGTGACTGCACAGATTCCACTTTAACTAATATGAATGAATGGATACATGAAGAGCCGAGAGTGATGTGTTATATCCCTCATCAAAAGAGTGAAGTGCTGCTACTTTTTTTTTTTTCTTTTTCTAAAAGCACTGTGTATTTCAGGCACATTTCTGTGGTACCAGAGATTTGTTCAATGGGATGAAACATAAATCACTCTGCATCTCTGTGAAAGAACAATTCTCGGCTCTTTCACAAAGATTGGATGTGATCTCTGTCAGTACCCACGGCAGTGTGTTTTCAATGTCTGTGTGTGACACAGCAAAGCACAAAAACTTGTCTACAAAACAACAAACAAAACACAGTGATTAGTGAAACAGTCATTTAGTTGCAGTGCTCTACTTGTCTCACTTAATGTGATGCCCTTATTGTGTAATTTACTTCTGCAACAGAAGTATTCAGTGTCATTTATCGACTACAGAGGAATTTTATCATGTTATCCTAAAAACATTCTGAAATTAATGTTTCCATTTGCAAATGCGCTGACAATCCCACGCCACTTCACAAAACTGCAGTGATTACTGCACCGCCGGATTTGGCCTGAAAACAGCCCTTAGACCAGGAGGAGGATGATAACAGTTATATAAACAAATTAGATCTCAACCACATTTTGTGTTTTTACCAATTAAAATCTAAACACACAGCTAGCTATGCTGCTAGCTAATGGATAATTGCAGTTTATAAGTTTGGCTGAGTTAGCCAGTTGCCCCAAATCTTATTTGATAAGTGGAATTTACAATTTACAAGTAAAGAAAAAAAAATCAATATAATATTTGACATGTAACAAGAAAGATAAATGAACAATTAACACATGACAGATTAGAAAATGTCTTTTTTTTTGTCAGCCAGGAGGAGAACAAGCCATCCTTTGACATTGATGTTACAAAACTGAGACCTGACCGGACTTCAGTCTGGTCATGAAGTTTTCAGTCTTCAGACATAAAGTTCTCGTTCTCTTCATGTAGACGCATGTTGCTGAATGACAATAAATGAACCTTGAATCTGAAATTCCATTTGATGACCGCATAAATAACCAATGGTAGTATTCATGTGTTGTCTGTGTGTGTTGGCTGCAGTCGCTCCTGGTGGCCCAGCAACTGGCCAACGCAGTAGGCGGCGTGATGTCGGGGGCAGCGCCAGGCATGAACCAGCCCATCCTCATCCCCTTCAACGCAGGCGGACACCTGGGTGGGCAGCAGGGCCTCGTTCTGTCCCTGCCCACGGCCAACATCCAGAGCCTGGTGGCTGCTGCTGCCGCAGGGGGCATCATGACGCTCCCGCTCCAGAACCTGCAAGGTAAGACAGAGGGCCAAGTAGAAATACAACTATAGAAAAACTTGTTCCATTGACAAAACAGGGTCCATACTCACGTCAGCTTCTCAGGAAGGAAGCTGAAAATAATCCGTACTGAAGATGATTGGTGTTCTTAAAAGACATTTGGCTCAAGGTCATGTAATAATAATTACACATTATAATTCATAAAAATAACTACAACAAATATTGATTGCAACAAGAGTTTGTTACATCTATTGTATAACATGGAGCATGTTTTGTTTGTTCTTTAAAAAAAAAAAAAGCTTTACAAAGCTTCTGAGCAGGTAAGAATCCTTCAGGGGTTTGTATCCCAAAAAGCCGCTATCCTCAACTTGCCCAAAGGAACAACCATATTAATTACAGGTCAACGTTTTGCAGTGCAGCGCAAAAAGCACTTTATGCCTTTTTCCTGTGCATATGAGTGCACTGTACTTCACTTTTTTATCTCTTTTCCACCTCATCTGTCCATCCACATGGCTGTACTTATCCTTGCCTTTTAAACTTTAATGCCCAAGTGTTCTCTTTTGATCATAGTTGTAAATGGTTTTCATTTTAATGTTTAAAACATTGTCTCTTTTATACCATTAGATTGAGGGATGGATGGGGAAACCGTCAGTCATGAATCTTGGATGAGAGAGCCGCACTAATGTAAAAAGATGCCAGGCCACATGTAAAGCAGTGTGTTTTTAGGATGGAGATTACAATAATGCCAGTGCAGCACAAAGTGCAGGGAAGGCTCCCTTCATGTGAGGAAATGGATGGACAGATGCCCTGAGTGAGGAAATGTGGAGGTAGAAGCCTAATGGACACAAACATGCATAAATAACAGCAGCCATCGCTGTGGGCAGAGCTTTTAATAAACCCGCATCTATCCAGCGAACCCTTCAATGTATCCATCAGTAGTGGACGATAATGGGCCCAGCAGGCCCGTCTGACTCACACTTCAACAGATCTTCCTTCTGGTGCGTAAGGGACAACCCAGAGGCTTCAGTGATCTGATGAACTGATCGACAAACACATTGTCAGGGTGTCAGAATGCCAAAACAAACACCTCTCAGTCACTCTTATTGTTCACTGCTAAACAAACCAACACAGTCTGGAATCCAATGTCCTGATAAAATTCCCCATCCGCGAGAGATAGTGGAAAAAAAAACTGTCGGTGGAGAAATGCCTCTGTGGCAGATCTTTTTTTAAGCGTGTGGACTGACAGACTGCCTGTTCGCACGTCCTCTTATCTGAAGGGGATGCATTGAAGGGACCTCCATGGAGAGAAAGTGACACAAGTCACGAGTGAAGCTAAATGTCTTGACTGTGTCCGGGCCCCTCTGGCCACGCGACGCTCCTCCACTCTCCCCTGTCTGAGTTCATCACAGCTCCTCTGAATGAGGCCTGCTGGCACAGCACCTCTGTCAGACAACTGCAACTCTAGCCTCTGCCCCCGCATCCCCCTCACTTCCCCTCCCTGCCCCTCCAGGTCTCCAGGCCTGATTAATCACACATATAATACAGCGCCACGCTGTCGCCGGGGAGCAGTCAGCTCATTTCACAACCTCAGGAGCAAGTGTGCTTTACAGCACTCACGCTGCTAGCTAATTAGCCTCAGATCAGACATAAGACAACTGTGAGGCAGAGTAATGAGACTCCAGAAGGAGCCCAGCCAATGGCTGCATTTAAATGTAATGAGGCGGCTAATGACCAACTAATAAGGCTGTTTGTCTCAGGGAGCAGGCGGGTTAAGGGTGGAGGAATGGTGTTCTATGAGTCTACAGGCCAGAATGCTTGTAGTCTCTCAGTCTTTGTAAAAATCCAATGTTAAATAATTTATATTGAATGAAAATTAGGTTATTCAGTCCAATTTGTTTGTTCTTACATTTAGTATTTTTTTATGTGTAGCTCTAATGAGGGAAATTAAATGAAAAGCCAGAATCAGAACAAGCAGTAAGCACAGCATGTTTGATCCCAGGTTTTGATCATGCTAATGAAAGCTGGCTCGGTAAGAATGAATGTTGACAGAACGTAACTGGCCAGACTGCTGTGAGCTTAGGAGGGCAGCTCTCTCAGACTGTGATGAATAACTATCACTGTAATGGGGTTGTGCTATAAAGTTGGAGTGCTTGCTTAAATAAAACTGAGCAGCATCTTGCGGCAGACTCAGTAAACACAGGCACCAGTGTAACTGGTTATTTGTCAGAATGATTTATGCCTGCAAACATGCAGTAAAAACAAATTCCCAATGAAACTAAACAAGGGAGAAAGTTATCTTTTGTGACAGAGTGCACACAATTCTCGCTGACTTCACAGAGGCAAAAACTAGGTTGGGTCATGCTAGAGGTCTTTAAATATGACGGTTCATAAGAATAAAAAAAATCACACATGATTTCACATTTTCATACACAAGTATGTACGAATGATGCAGACAAAACAGATGCATGTTTTTGTTGTTAGAAATGATGCTAACTTTCTGATGCATTTTTAATAGGTTTAGATTTCACATGATTTTATAACAAGCAAAGCATGATTACCATACTTGTAAAACTAGTTGTATCAAAGCACTCTACATGCAATGCCCAATGGGAGGAAGCAGAACAAAGTCTCATCTGTCTACTCCTCTACTCTACGACTCACTCAAAGGTAATGCAAGAAGCTAGTTTACTGCAGCTCTTTCATATTAATAAGCATATCCCATCTTATTTGCTCTCAGCAGAAAGCCAGGCAGCGCATCACATCAGAGAAGCGAGTTCTAATGGCGAGGTGAAAGCATTGTTCCTCTGTACTCGTCCGCAGGAAACACAAAACAGCACTCAAGCTTCCTGATAAAGGTCGACATCCCACTCACCTGCAGTAATGAGACCCAGTGTCAATGCCAATCAAAGGCATGTCTGCCGTTTTGATGCAAACGCTCAGTGGTGTCGTTCGCCAGTTGCGGGTGTTGGCACGATACAAATTAGGGAAATCACTGTGCTCATTACACCACCAAAGGGTGGGCTCCTGGGGGAAGAGCCAAATGTTTCCACACTAGTTAGAAATGTCAGACTGCATTTCTTCTGCCTCAGCTGACTGCTGCTCCTTTAAGAGGTTAGATCACCGGGCCGGGCCACTGACTTAACCTCTGTCTGCTGTGGGAAAGCCTCTGTGTCCCTTTACCCATTATGTTACTGGAGACGGAGAATTTCAAGCATCATTTTTGGGCTTGTTATAGCCACACTAGTTGCTCGTCGCGGTCTCTTTTTTCTCACGTGTGTATTTGTCGAAACATTTTGGGATAGGAGAAGAAAAAAGCTTTTGTTTGTGTGCACATTCAGTCAGTAGAGGAGTACATTAAGAGGACCCAGTGCAGCCACATTTCCTCACATCAACATCTGCTGTCCTAACACAATAGAGGCCAAATCCATCTCTTTTCCCTTATCGCTGTTTAATTTAAGGTGTTCTCAAGCAGTATGCATTCCACGTCATCCTTTAATGATTTAACTTTGCTGTGGTTGTAAGATGACTCGCAGGGGAGCGAGCTGCATTAAATAAATAACAGTGATAAAATGTAGACCTCATACATTTCAAAGCTAATGCAACTAGCGGTGCAATAGGAGCAGCTGCACCGATCCTGGAGCGGTAATTTGATTGATTTGTTGTGACAGCAACCAAATAATTGAGAGTGAGAGGTGCTGCTGGAGATGAAGCGCAGACACAGGCAGGTTCGCCAGGCAGTCCCAGCAGATATGGCACCCGCGTTCTCATCTCTGCCATTGATATCTGCCAGTGGTCTATTGTTTGTCTCAATAAGCAGCTTGGAAACGTGCAGGGTTACTGCCTTTGTGACAGTTTGGCAATGGAAAGAAGGGAAAAAAAATCACCAATCAGAATGTACATAGGAGGCGATGAGGGCGTTAGAATCAAACACAGATTTACACTGTGCTGATGTGCAGGTTTACTGTACACGCACATATGAACACACACACTCTCCCTTGAGACTCATGATTTATGCTCTGATGTCTTTTTTTGAAGCTGGGATGTAAGTAAATTTTACCCCCTGTTGTTCGACTTGTTGCAGACATGCTGATGATTTGCTGTAAACTCCAGATGCACATATTTTAAAATTGCACAAAAATAAAAGTACAAATGATGCGCAGTGTCTTTGAATACACAATATGCTTTTATAATGTATGTATCCAACGATGCCTCAGTGTTTTCTGTCTGGTAAGATGCTGTAGTGCTGTTTGCCTTATTCTTCTGGCTCTTGACTCATGTTTTATGTCTGTGGATAGTGGCAGTGTTACTCAGACTCGGCCATGCCACAGGACAGCACGCTGCCAGAGCCTGAAATAAACAAAAAGAAAAAGAAAGGGAGGGAGGGAGGGGATCTTTGTGGCAGCGTGGAGGAGAACAATAATATTGTTAATCAGATGTGGCTGTGTCTGCTCCTCCACAGTAGACCCTGACATCTGCACTCACTGGTCAACACTGAGGGGGGCATTTTGCAAACCTCCTTCCATAAACACACATGCAAGACTTTACCCAACATGTCTGTCTTCTCTCTGTATTTAAATGGATGTTGGAGTAGTTTTCCAAATTAGGAGGCTGAAAGCCATCGGAGAAATTTTCAAATTAGCTTCCAATTACATGAGTGATTAGGAACATGCAAAATTATTCCATTTTAATCCAGCTGTTTTCTATTCCCTTTGCTCCTGAGCTTTAAAAGATTACATTCTCCCTGGTGTAATTACTTAAAAACATGCATACTGTTGTGTCTTTTCAACCAAATTAACAGTTAACTCTAAAAATAATTAAAGTTGTGTGGTTACTTTAAAAAAAAGTCAATTATCTGTTCCTTTTCTAAAACTTGTCTGCTCACTGATTTCCCTAATACATATTCAGTATTTTTGTTGCATGTATTGATTAGATATCCTCAGCAATTGTGCACAATCAATAGAGTTCATCTTTTCATCATCACATAATCAGCCTGTTGTTCCTGTTGAGTAGACCAGTCGATCACAAGTCTGAGGGAGTTCTGGCTCTGATATGAATTACAATACATAATGATGGATTGTTTTCATGATATTTCAACACTTGTAACATGCTTCAGGTAAATGCCTTGACCACTTGGCCCCGGAGTTGTTTTGCAGAAATTACATCTCACTTTTATTCCCCCCTTTTTCCAGCCAGACTGCTTCCGAAAGATTTGCTAAAGGTCTGCCATATTGCTGAGGCGCAATCCAGAAGCTTTCAGCAACAATCTGTAGTCAAGCATTTTAAATGAAAATTGATTTGTGATTTACATGGTCAGTGAGGGGAAAATGAACTTATGAAATGTTGTAAATGAAATATTAGACAAGGTGCAGTGGGAGAGAGCAGACAGAGATGGTAATCTTGTGGAACTGGAATTCCCGCCTGGCAGAACTGGGTGACATTTTACATTTATCTGTGTTCTGCATGAGTTGTAATGTTAATGGTAATTTTATGGGACTGAACCGGAATGAAAATGGTGTTATCACCGATTGCTTCAAATATGGAATTGTGTAAAGCAGCACAGCTGCATCCTTTATTTCCCATTCCACAGTAATGTGAGTTATTGCAAGATCTGTTCTCTAAGGTTGAATGTGTGTATTCAGCCTGTTTTTATCACTCCGTTCTACTCACAGCACCTTATAT
>JAQFJA010000013.1:7015113-7032806 GCA_029874485.1 Naso brachycentron | reverse complement strand
AGAGTAAATGTCAGTGTTGGAACTTTTTATCAATCATTGTTGGATGTGAATCTGATGAATGTGTCATGCACAAAAGTTTTGCTCCTATCTGTTTTATAGAAGGCTTATTTAAGATGTAGCAACTTACTGAGTATATACAAGAAAACCGTATCCAATATTTCCAAGTTAATTAAATAGGAGGCATTGATTAAGCTGTTAAAAGCAGGACAAGATATATTTCCCCAATTCATATTTCTTCTTAAAACATTGTTTGATATCCAAAGAAGAAAAACTTTGAAATATTTAACAAATAAAATAGATTGAAAATTTTTTTCAGAAACTGTAAAGACATTTGTTTATTGGGACTCTTTCAAAAAAAATCCTTTCTGCTATGTAAATCTAATGTCTAATTCTGATTATTTGCAAGGAGCCCTGAACCCTAGGTTGGGGTCCCCGGGACTGAACTGTGCAGTGTATAAAGACATAAACAGCAGCTGTTACCTCAACAAGCTTCATTAAATGCTTCTTACAGTAGGCTGTGATGATGCATCATCAGTAATAATGAGTACTTTTATTTTTGATACTTCTAGGCTTCAATTTTACCTTTTACCTATGCAGGATTTTAAAGGCAGTACTTTTACTTGTAACAGAGCACTTTTACTGAGGTAAAAATCTGGATTTTCTGGTGAGCATCTCAAGGTGTATCAGTGATTTTAAGGTTCACCAAATGTGAATTATGAACTGGGCAAAGCTTGGCAAACTGCACTGTGGACAATCTGGGCACAGCCAAAGGCTCCAGATACCAGATTTATTTGGTGACAAATAGTTTGTGGTGATTTAAATGATCACATATTTGTATTTTAATACTTAAGGTACTGTAAGTGTTTTGCATTTTGTTAAAATAAGTGTCAAATATCTCTATTCTGACAGCCAACACTGATGATGGAGTTTGGTCAGTAATATGGGTCTCAAAGTCCTTCCGTTCTGCAGTGAACCAAAAATACATTTCTGGAATCATCTCTCCTCCAGAGCGGAGGACCCATGTTACCGTCAAAGCACTCGATATACATGATGCCTGTCTGACTGTAGAGTTATTTAACATGTATTAAAAGATTTTATGGGAAAAAATGAAATACTACTTACAGCACCTTTAATAGTACAACAAAAGCAAATTAATATATGATAATGCGCCAAAATGAAATAAAGGCATTAAAATTTGATTTTAAAACATTTTGTGTTGCCTTTGTTGCAAGTAAGGGATATTTAATACCGGACTGACTGTAGATGCTGTGGTATGTTGCATTGGTCCAACCTTGTCCTGATAAAACAAACATTATTATACACAATAAATAAACATAAAAGAACCAAAAGTTTGGTTTTGATTAAAGGAAAGCTGTAGAATCTCAGTCACAGCAGAGTAAGGATTTCTCTTCCAGGAGCAATTAGAAATAATAATGAGAAACAGAATGACAGTGTGGGTAAACAGAAAGTAAAGTATCATATTTAGTGCATAAAGTGAAATTATACGTGTAATAAGTGTTCAAGGGGCTTCACAGGCAACAGTTTGAGTTCAAATGCAGAATCTCATAGATCTACGTTTTTAAGAAATTGAGTAGCACTCAGTGGTTTGAGGATTCACATCCAAACTTTGTGTTGTGTGATGTTTACAGACGGTTTCACAATAAAGAAGACTTTTGATTTATGGATCTTGCAGTTTACTGTTATTTCTGAACTTACAGAGGCCAACGGGAGCAGCTGAAGTCTCCTTAAGAAGAATTTAAAGTGAACTATAAGTCTTCTTTCTATTTCAATCCTTCCGTCTTATGTTTTTTTCTGAACACAATCAAAGTGAAGACTCCAGTTTTCAGCTAACTGTCTGACTTGCTGCAATAAAACATTCCAACCTGCAACCACCTGAAATTGTCCTGAATGGGGAGAGGGAGGCCAGATAGAAATATTATGACATGTCGGCGCTCCAAATGGATTATGTTTCAATATCAGTCAGGACACAGAAACCGAGAGGTGGAGGGAGAGAGTGCATGTGTTGGATGCAGATGGTTTTAAATTGCTGCCTTTGTTTTCTATCAGGCATGAAGCATTCACTTTCCTTATCTTTCAGACAATGCGCGGTGGGCTGATGTTCAGGGTAAATGAACTGTCTGTATATCCCTCACCCTCGGCTCCTCCGCCTTCTTGTTTTCACTTCCTCCTCAAGGTTGAGATGTTGGTACACTGACTGTGAAGCCCGAGCTGCTCAGGCGTCTGCCACTTTGCTGCTCTGCACACCCAGATGCCTCTGGGGGTGCAATTACCAATCCTCACATGCAATCGAGGTTGGCCATGCATATGATCCCTTTTGCTTTCACTCTTGTTTCTGTTTTTTTTTTTCAGCCTTTTTTTCAGCATTATTAGCAATGACACACTGTGAGGTATTTGCAGGTAGAGGAGTTAATAGCCCGGGTCTTTACACAGACACCTGTCTGACATGGGCAGCTGATTGCATCGGCACATAGTCCATTTAACTTTCTAGCAGCCCGCTTTTTGAATGTGTGTCTTTAGGCTGTGATGTCTTTGTTTTCTATAGCAGCCTGAACTCTGCTCAGTGTTTCTGTGGAGGAATCTTTTCCCAACAGTCTTGCAAACACACAGGTGAGACTGTTGGAGCTGCTGTGGTGTTCCTGCTCTCCACCTGGCTCCTGCACACACAATCCATATTATAGATTTCTACTGTATATTGAATGAGATAAAAGAAAGTAATCAATAACACTTTATTTAAGGTAGTGGTGGCCAAATGGCTCCTGTGTATGTCACATAGCCAAAATGTTGCAATTCTAATTCAGCTAAAGACCCTTGCTGCATGTTATACTCACTGGTGCCACCGAGGGGTGGTGCAGGGGGCCACAGCCCCTCTTATACAAGCTGGCAGGATTGTAGTGAAACTCAAAATGTTAACTCTACTGGCATTTTCTGTGCAAATTGGATAATTTATAACTAAAATAAGATGCCAGACATCAGGCTGGATTTCCAGTAAAACCAGCTAATGTTTTTGGAAATGTTTCTCTTAAAATGACCAAAATTACGTAGTTTATCGTAGCCAGAAACTGTAAAATAATATTATCAGTTTTCTGATGGTCATTGAATGGATCATGTGTTCAAAAACCACTCCAAAAAAAAAACCCAAAATCTAAAATGAGAATAGTGGTATTTCATCAAAATCACTTACAGGTTTTATTAAAAACAAAGCTTTGGCACTGACCACATCCTGTTGATCCAAAAGTGTGTCCAAAAAAGGCTAAAATGCCACCCTAAAAAGTTAACATCCAGTTATAATGACTTTTAACAGTACACATACTGAGAGCACTTCTTTTGAATTTAGTGTTCATAAGAAAAACACTCCAACATGGGGAAAACAATTATAATGACCAAGAAAACACATATTTATAAATTCAGTGAATAGTTTAAATAGTTTGTTCGGTGGTTACTTGAATCAATAGCTCTATGCTTGTAGCTGTCTGTGTTAACCTTGAGCAACAAAACAATTGTGTTTTTCTAAAGTGTCTTTAGCGTGAAAAGCAAGATAAATGAGTTTTATGCTCAAAGAGAATCCTTCGTTGTAAATAAACAAAAAAGTCTGAATAAACCTGTGATTCATTTGATGACAGCAGTCTGCATACACTACAAGAATGAGAGCTTGAAACAACTCAGTAATGAAAGGCTTTTCGTTTAATCTTAGATTAAAGCACATACACACCACTTTGAACCTCTGAATTTCCCCAGATTATCAGGGAATTTTATCTATTAATGATTTTGATTTTTGTAATTTTGTTTATTTCATTTAATAACAAGAAATCTTCGATCATGATGGAGAGAAAATCTGCTAAATTCCTGCAAAAGTTTACTAGCTTGACAGAGTAGCGGTTAAGGATCCAGTGTGCAGCATTCGGTGACATCTAGTGGTGAAGTTGCAGATTGCACATGACTAAATACCCCTCCCTCCTTTTCAAAGCACACAAGAGAACACATGGTGTTCACAAAACTCAGAAAAAGCAAAAGGCAATCTTTAGAGCCAGTGTTAAGTTTGTCCATCACTGCTTACTGTAGAAACATGTCTGTGTCTAGAAAAGATGACCCACTCTCTCTTTAGATATAAAAATCTCATTTTAAGGTAATGAAAATGCAACTATTTTTATTTTCAGGTAATTATACACTAATGAAAACACATTTATGAATAATATATTTCATTTCTGCCACATTAAACTAATAAATCCCCCTAAATCCTAAACACTGGACCTTTAAAAGCCTTTGACTCTGTTTGAATTTTTGTGATTTGATGATCTGACTAAATTTCCTAAATCACGTATTTCCATGTGCTAAATTGTGGATTGATTAAGAGAGGTGAACACAGTTCATTTGTATGTGAAGATTTTCAGACGACAGACTGCTGTATCTGTATTTTTATGGTCCTTGTAGGTTGAAAACTTGATATTTTTCTTCCTCCATTTTTTCCCTCAGCGCTGCTTCTGTAGTTAATCTGCCTTTGTGGAGCAGCCAAGTGGACACTGGTTTAAAGGGTCATCAGCAGCAAAGGTTGGGAGCAGCTGTTTATTGTGTGTGTCATCCAGTGTGAGTGTCAGTGGATCTGCTGTGGCGAGAAGCTTTAGAAAGGATTTAAACAGCCGCTCTCATCTGCAGCGAGAATAAAACCGTTCGGACCAACAGCAGAACTTCAGAGTTCAGAGTTAACCTGCAAAACACCACAGAAACAGAAAAAATCGGCCTAGTGATGGAGGCCTTGAAGGATGAGGGAGCATGGAGTGTCTGTACTGAGGAGCAGTGGTGGAATGTAACTAAATACATTTACTCAATACTGTTATTAAGAATATGTTTGGGGTACTCATACTTTACTGGAGTGTATCTGTTTTACACAACCTTATACTCCTACTCCACTGTAAATTAGAGGGAAATATTTTATTCTCTACTCCACAACTTTTGTCTGACAGCTTTACTCACTAGTTACTTTGCATTTTACAGATTACAGTTATTCATTTCCTCCCAGATACACACAAAAAAAAGCAAATAGAAAAGCAGCTACTGTATGTGTGAGGGGTTTTTTTTTTGCATTTCAAGGCTCGTTTTGGTTGCTTTTATTTTTAGTCCCAGAAGGAACAAATGTGTTTTTACTCCACAGCTTTTGTCTGACAACTTCAGTTATCTTTATCAAAGATTCTAAATTGCCGTTTTTCATATTCTTCCTGTCCAATACCAACCATGTAGGCTATCTCCACACTTGGTTATTTGGAAATTTTCTGATAAACTGAAGGATTAAAATTTTTCTACTGCTAAAAAAATTGGATTGGCTGCAAAATATTGTTACAAAACATAAAACAGGCCATTTTTCAATGGAGAGCAACCCCACTCAACTACAAACAAATGATTATCTTTTGGAATATGAAGCAGTTAAGCATGCAGTTAAACACCCAAACAGCATATAAAGCATTTTAAATGAGCTCAACCGTAAACACTTAAAGCAATAACATGCAACACATATTTCAATGCACTGAACCAAACACATTTTATATAATAGTAAATCACTGACAGGTACCATTTCACTGCAGAGGGAGCACTTTTATTTTTGTTACTTACACACTTTTACTTCAACATTGTTTTGCATGCAGGCTCTACTCATGTAGTGGGGTATTTTAAGTAAGACATTAGTGCTTTATACTACATTCAACACTGCTCACTGGACCCTCTCTAAAATCCCTGCAAATGTACAGCAATACATACAGTAATTAAGACAAAATGTGTTGCAAAAGTGAACCACTTAATGTAAAACATGAGCAGGTAACGTTGCGTCTGACTTGGATGATTACGAGTTAAAAGAAGCAGATGAAAAGTGAAATAGTTTCCCCTCCTGTCAGGTAGTTTGTAAGCAGCGCATGGAAAAACCTTCTGGCAAAGTGCAACTCTCCTGCACACGGGTCATCGCTGCTTTAAGAGCTGGAGGAAAATAACCGGCCCTGCCCTCCATCATCCTCTCATCCCGCTGACCTCTACTCTGCGTACGGTATAGTATACTTACGACACATGCAGAGAGAGAGAGGGGGAGAAAAGAGAATGATTGCATATCTGAAGGCATCAAGAGAGCGGGAAGGGATGGGAGAGGAGTGACATGGTCGGACACATCTTTGCTTTCTTATTAGCGAGGGCCTGTACGGACACTTTGGGCCTTTTTTTATGGGGGCCATGATGAAACCCCTCTTGGTGCATCTGTGGAAAATGGCCAGGGGAAATCACAGATGAGAATCACTCAAAGACAGGGAGATGTCAACAGGGACATAATGATAGCTGATGGCCCCAGAACACTCTCCCCTTTTCCCTCTCAGCCAACCTGCCCAAGTTGCACTATACTAGAAAACATAATTAGAGGTAAAACAGAGAGACGGAAGCTTTATCTCTGTGTTTTCTGTAAGCAATGCTCTTTGTTTTATACATCTGGGAGTCCTTTTTTCCTCCTTTCCAATTTCTCTTTCACCTCATGGAGAAGAGGAGGAGGAGGAGGAGCAGGAGAGCTCCCTCTGTGAGATGCCAAGGTGCTCCCAGTCCATTGTGCTGCTGGCTGTCAGGTTAAATTAGGGAGTACAGGCTCCGTGAGTGTAAAAAAATCAATACTTGATGGAAGATTGCTCCCCGGAAAATCTGTTTTGATTCCAGGATTAATTCTTGACCAAAGGCTCCAGCAAAATGACATGCCATTAGCCTGAAAATGAACACATTCTGCAGTGGAAATTGGATGGAAATGTGTCAGGTGATTGCCCCGGCTGGTTGTTTTGACTCTTTTGAGCGAGGGGACTGAAGGTGTGGCTGCCGTGAATGAGGCCTCCATTTCCAGAACAGAGACAACTCCGCCGTGGCCTCGGAGTGGTCTCAAGGCCATTGTTGTCCAGCGGCTGCAAATGCTTTCCAACAAGGTGAAAGGCATTTGCCCGGCATGCGCGCTCTCCTGTGTTTTCCATAAAGCATGAAGAATGAGAATATCTGAAAATAAAACAAGGATTCTTTTTCCCTCCTCTCTTTACTCAACAGTGAGGAAGAAGAGCAGGTGCAATGCATTATTGATGAGGGAATAATGTGTTTGTCCTGATGGATGACATTTTGTGTTTGAAAAGTTAAACAGGAAGCTGTAAAGATGCAGTGGACGGTGATTTGAACGGTTCGAGCTTCACTAAACATGCATCACAGATGGAAAAAAACAACAGAAGACATGATTTCTGACACCCTGACAACCTGTTTTTGACCAGAACATACGTATCTATAAGACGCATGTATTTGTCAGTAATATTAAATTGTTTGACCTTCTTCTTTGTTTTGCTCACCAGCTGTAGATTATTTAAAAAGAAAAGATCTCTATACACCGCTCTTTAACTGCCAAGAACGTTTTTCAACAAAAATGTTTTTGATTTCTTCTCTAAAACATAGATATTTCTTCATAATGCATTTGGGAAAAAAAATGTTTATTTTTGTTGTTCAATATACTCAGAAAGAAAGTGTAATCCAGCTTTATTTGGTCATGAACAAAAATCAGCCTAAAATCAAAGCTGAAATTATTTTTCTCATTTTATTTGATCCATTAATTGCAAATAAACTGACAGTCATTACCAGTTTAACTGATTAAATGGAAGTATAAACAGTCATGACACACCTTTGTGACAGTTCATCCTCCACATTTTTAAGACGTTAAAAACAACAACAACAACAAAAATACAGATAGCCCATAAATGTTTTCTCAGTCTTGTTTAAACTTTGCTTGGCTTCATGGCTTGTAGAAAATATCATCAAAAAACAAGTCACACAGATGAAAATAGTGTATTTTGTATGTTTAATTGTAATAATTATTTTTTAAATTAATCCCTATTTAATGAAAAAGAAAACAAACAATATAAATCAGTCACAGTGCTGTTTGTATGTTTTTTTTTCTTTGCAACAGAAATAAAAGGCATAAGGAGAGAAAATAAATAAATACAGCTGAGTTCTGATGCCAGAGATTATTTGATGTTGGAGATCACACTCAATTTTTTCAGCGGGACATTAGCGCCCCCTGCTGGATTAAAATATTATTATCTGATTTAGAATGTCACTGGATGGCAGTATGCGACACAGTTTCATAATTTAGAAGTAAACACCATAGAAGAAGTGTGTATTACGGAAAGTATACCCTAAAATACTTTTTCTAAGCTTCAAGTAGCCTAGTTTAGTTTAATTTTTATTTTATTGTCTTTTACTTTATTTTATTTTATTTTATTTTATTTTATTTTAGTTTAGTTTATTTTAGTTTATTAATATCATGTGAGAAAAGAGGCACTAAAGGAAATGCTCTCTTCTTTTATTTAAAAGGTGTTATTTATCCACAGTTAAAATTAAAAACAAATTTAGGCTAATTGACTGTGTTTGTTTCTACCTGAATAATATCAAGATTCACAAATATCAGCCAGAAGCCAGAGAATGAAAAGAAGATGTACTACAGTTCACACTTAAATTGAACAATACAATATTAGACACTGGTCAACGGAGGGAAATAGAATAGTAGTAGCCAGAGTTTGTACAGGAAATTCAGTTTTACGGTGGATTTTCTATTTCGGACGCAGGATGATGACGTAAAAACCGCTTCATATGCTAAAAAATCGCCGCTGCTGTATCAAAGTGGCCAACAACTGTGAGTCTGTTCAGTTCCACGTAAAATATTAACGGTCTTCATTTAAATAGATTAAACATTATAAAGTCGTGATGTCTTGGGTTAAAGCGATGTCGCACAGTGAAGATGTTTTCGACGAATACGCGGACGACGTCAGTTTGCTGAGCAGAGAGTGGACTTCCAACATGAAGAAGCGAATCAGGGTAAAGCTAATATGTGAAGCTATGTTCTGTTAGCCAGTTTAACTCGATAACTAACATTAAATATGTTGTTTTACTTTGTTATACTGCACTGTAAATACTAAGTGTGTATTTCAGTAGCTGCTCTTAGTCTGTGTAACGTTAGCAGCTGTTAAGCTAAGGCTAAGGCTAATGTGTTAATGTGCTTCCCTCCTCCTGTCTGGTGTGATGGTCAGGACGGTTATGTGGATGGAGTCGATGCCGGGGAGGAGGCCTCTCTTCAGGCCGGTTTCAACCTGGGCTACAAGGAAGGAGCAGCTCAGACTGTCGCCCTGGGCCGCCTCAAAGGAATTGTCAGGTAAAATATCCTGTTAATGTATGTGATACTGTCAAGACAGATCTGTTGAGGAAAATATAGATAAAAACTCATTTAACACACGAAATTTGCTTATTTTTCTGACTTTTTAGAACATTTTTTGTTGTGAAATAGTGGTTAGTCTCCGATTTTTTTACACCTTTAAAATCCTTTACATAAAATAAAGCAATAGAGAAAATTCACAACTCATAACCACAACTTTCAGACATCACAAATGGATATTGTAATAGTAACTGGCATTTTTGAGCTGTAAACTTGTTTGTTGTTGCCACACAGTGGTTACTGTAAGTCTTTTATTCTTGGAATAATTTAAGTAGCAATGATAATATTTAGTGCATCCCAGTGTGCTTTTGATGGCCAAGCACGACAGTTCATTTCACTGTCTCACAAAAAGGACAGGCTTCCGTATCTTGCAGTGAGGAAAATATAAATATAGTTTTTAAAATTGTAATTTTTCATTTCAAACACAAGAATTCAAAATCTTGCCTAGATGAGGAACATTCTGAAACTGGCAAATGAGATTTAAAAATAGCGACGAGTTATCGAAAGTTAAGTGTGAGATGTCGTATTTCATTTGTTTACAATAGTTTGATTAGTACAAATAAAATTCTGAAGCTTCATATGCAGCCCCACTAGGCAAAAACAGTGCAACAATAGGTATTTTTTATTTGGCAGTGTCAAAATATTCCACTAAATTAATCCCAGACAATATCTCTTGTCACAGTATTTGTATAACATGTCTCTTGATTTAAGCACTTTTTGAAATTGAGTCGTGCTTTTACCACTAGGGGCAGAATAACGGCATGTTTGTTTTTTTCTTAATTTAAGCCTTTAAAATTTATAATCCCTTGACTGGAGGTGAGTTGACTACATATTCTGAAATTATGTAAAGGGAATAAAAATATTTTTATATGCGCTGGACTGTCCGATATGCTGTTTATTGTTTATTGTGTTTTGTTTTGATTTTTGCTACGTTCTTGATGCAATTTTTAGTAAATAAAAAATTGGGAATTCTGTTGTGGTAGTTAAAAAACATACACCAGACCGCTTAATGTGTTGTTTTTCTTTTTCCTCATTCTCATATTCACTGGAAAAGTTTATTTGGTTATTCAGATGATTTAATTTTTTGCTCTGCCTCCCAGTTTTCATGCACGCTTTAAAAAAAACATTCCAATGTGAAATATTTCTGCCTCTTTCTTGCACAGAAACATCATGAGCCTCTTTGTTTTGCTCATTATTAAAGACTCTTTCTGTCCCTGTCACATCTCTGTGCCATTGTGTCTGACACTGTCGCCTCTTTGTGTGTCACGTCACAGTGCTATATGGTGCTCGTTCCAGATCCGGCATCCGGAAAGCCCCGTCCCAGCCTCTGTGACTGACCTCCTGCAGCGGGTTTCACGGCATGAAGACGCAGTCATGGAAGGTATCAAGTATACTGTGGAGAATCCCCCTCCCAGTGTGAGCGACATCTCTGAGAGCATGGAGGATCTGGAGATGAAGCCGGCAGATTCAGGCTGCGGTGGAGAGGGATGCAAAGAAACAGACTGCTGCAGAGGGGCAGAAAAAATGGACCTGGATGGTTCTCACCAGCAGAAAAATTCCTGTTCTGGATCCACTGACTGCTCCTCCAGCTCAGGTGAAAGCCTAAGCGACTTAATTCAGTGCTGCTTGGATCTTGTGTCGGAGCTCGGGCTGCCAGAGGAGCTCAAGAGTCACATCGAGGAGCTGAGGAACATGTAGTGATTAAATATGAGGACTGGCACTGCAGTTTAGAACATTTCATGGAGAAGCACATAACCTTTGGGCAAAAAAATATTTCTTGTGTATATACAGGATATTGGTGTATATAATGTAAAATACAATTACTGCATTCATAACCTATAAGATGTAAAAGATATTTGAAAATAAAAATTTTGCTATTTTTTCACCATATTTCTGCTCTTACACCTATTTTTCTGCTCTCTCAGATAAAGATATATTACGTGTTATTCGTATATACATTTTGTAATGAAGAATTACCATTAGTTCAATATTTAGAAAATGTTTTGTCTCTTTGCAAAGCATACATCCTCCATTAACCCTCACCTACTGCTCATACTCTAACATTAACATTCATCTGACATTAGTTAATAGATGAGGAAGAAGAAAAATCATCCATCACACTGTCGTGTCCAGTTTTACTCAAGGCATGAAAACAAAACAGTCGTAATCATTTAGATTACTAAACTGAAATGGCAAGAACGTTCAGCGTTTTTTGTGGTGTAGTATTAATATTCAGCAATTCACAACCATTCAACCATCATCACTGTCCTCAGTGTTACATCATAATAAAGCAATCATTATTCTATTTAAATGTGAATATTAGTTAGTAGTTTGAATATTAACCAGCATTTAACTGATAAGAAAATATTACTAACAGCAAACTAGTCTCATCTTTGAAAACAAGATCAATGACCTCATGTACATGATGCCTTACTGCCATATACATTTGAGCCACTTCAGGAAAAGAAAAATAATAGTTGAAGCATTAAATAAAATATTTCATTTTGGACTTTTTAATAGTTAAGCAAAACTATTCATACCCACTGAGAAGGCCAGTTCTTTTTAAAGTCAGTGCACTTGAAAATGTGGTCAGCTTTCTTCCCTCTAAAATATTTCTCACTATATTAAACGATTGTCATGGGCAGGTAGGCGAGTTTCCGAGGAGTACCTGAACGCAGCAAAACTCTGGGCGCTCATGTGTATGACGTCATGCGCTCGGACCGTGCCGTGACCTGCTGCTCTGGCTATGCTAGGGGTTCGTACCAACAGATGTTCCGCATAAAATAAAGTAAATACCCGTTAGTTATAAAATGTATCATAATAAACGATAATGATTAATTAATTTTAAAATGTAAGCAGTGTGGCAGCAGTGATTCGCATGAGCGGCGGTTGGAATTTAGTAGCGCATGTTTATATTTCAAGTTTAACTGTTATCGTTATCTCAGCTAGCTGGCCAGCTAACTTGGACTTGTTTTCCTGCTAACGTTAAACCGAAAGTACGAACCGGAGCTACATGACTGCATGCTTGTGGAATTTGTCTCTTATTAAACTGAGTCGAGGTATGTTTATGCCATTATTATCATGACAATGACAGATGAGTGTGTAACGTTAGTGTGAAATCTGCTGTCATTGTTACTTCCTTGTATTTCTATTAGTAATAGCGTGTAGCTGTGCTGTAAGATAATTTTCCATGAATTGTGACGTTACTGTTGTTGTTTGAACGTAGTTGTAGCGGGTGTTTCACAGTATTTTGTGACCCAAACTGGCATTTCAGCTATAATGCCACGTCTTTTGATACATTCTCTCTTGGTGCATTTTGATAAATATCAATAAAAAGTGTGCCTTCAAGCTCAAATAAGTAAATATATTTGATATCATTAACACAAGTGTCCAGGTTTGTTTACATAGCATTCACCCCATGGTGTTTTTTTACTGTCATAATTCTGTTGTGTGGTTAAAAAATGGAGAAACCAAGCCAAAATTCCCAGTAAGGTCACAAGGGTCACAGAATTCCTTGTAACACCTTGTATTTACAGGGAGGGTGTTCACTCAGAGGTGCTGTGTATTGTTTTTGTAGGCATCAACTCTAATACAAGACATCAACATGGTTGCTCCCTGGCTTTAGCAGCAGCTTGACCCTCGTCATCATGGACTCCTGAAATCTTCAGGCTTCAGCGACTCGTCAGGTCGCTTGTGGTTGTTTTGGACCAGAGGTCACCCATCAGCCTGCAGCCTGCCTGACCTCCCGAGCAGAGGGAGCGGTTGGAAACAGATGGGGAGCTGTTGCTGTCACGCTGAGAGTCCCTGTAGCAGTGCGGAGGAAAGAAGTGGCTTGCTGAATGACTCAAAGGCCACAGTGCCCGCAGGCGAAACTGTTGTGGGGGGAAACTGTGGCCCTGATGGAGATGATGGCAAACGGTGAGATGACCGTTTCAAGAATAGTTCCTTTTTTGGGAGCAGGAGGCCTGTAATCTTTTTTATTTTTAATTTTTTTTTTTTTAACTTCAGCACCACATATGTCATGGCACAATCTGGCAGCACAGTTACTCAGTTTCCTTATTAATTATTCATTAAAAATATTAGGAAGTTGGAATAAACCTGTTATCTAGCAGCAGGTTACAAACAGAAAGATAAAGGAAATTTTAATGATCTGAGAGATAGAGAACTAACTTTTAATGGCTCAGAGACAGCAGCAAACAATTAAAAATATTAAAATAAAATAAAACAACTAAAAATTGTAATAAGAAAAAGTACTGCATAGAGTAAAAAACATTAATACTTTAAAATTTTTCCCAAATCCACTCAGTGAAAGCAAAGGTCATTTAAATGTTTAAAAATGCATTTAGGTTTTTGTTTTTTCCAGACTAAGCTCACAGCAAATGTCTTAGAAGTTTGTGGGTTTTTTTAATCTCTCTCTCTCTGGAAATATTGCATTTAAAGTTTGATCTTGACTCAGGCAAACATTTTATCTCCCTGAGCAGAAAGCTGCTAAAATATGAGATCACCTGATACCCTGAAAAGTGTGACCTGCTGCTGGCTAACAAGTAAAAATAATGTTTAGATTTGACAGTTTGTTTCAGTCGTGTAAGGTCATAAACTCACAGAGCTCATAAACGAGCCTGAGGAATTTCCCGAGGTATTAAATGGTTTCAGGATGAGACTCTTTTTCATGTATTGTCACGCAGTAGTGGTAAGTGCTGACAGTTAAAGGTGACTGTTTTCTTGTAGAAAACATTTTCACCTCCTCCACCTACAGAACGTTTCTTGAAACATCTGCAAATTTTATCTGTGATCATAGTTCTTCTTTAGCTTCCTGGGTATGAAAAAGGTCATTACTCAAGATACGAAAGCAGCAACTGAGTTGTGGTTTTACTTTGAATTTGAAGAATGTTTTTGATGTATGCTGGGACAATACTCATCCTCTTCATGTCTCATAGGATAACGCCTGATGAGGCCAATATAAAGGTGGATGTAAAGGCTGAGGCTGTGCAGGTGAAACAGAGTCCTGAGGTTGGAGTGACAGAGCCCAACAACACTCAGGACAATGGACCCTTGCAGGAAGCGGTCATACAACTGCCAACACCTTCTCCCAGGAAAGGGTCTGAGCTCAGAGAAAACTCCAGCAGAGCACAAGATGGAGATATAAAGGACCGTCCTGTGGAAAGTAGACAAGCTGAAGTTCTGCAATGCACTTTCAACTGCCTGCAGAAAGAAAACGCCGCAGCTGATTGGGAGGATTTTACAGAAGCAAACATGAAACCAGAGGAAGAAAATCAAGCCACAGTGAAGAACAGACTCCCTGATATGAGCTCACGAGCTGAGGCAGTTTGCCCTGAAAACCATCTTGAGACTAACACAACAACAGAGCACGCTGCAGTGGTTACTGCTCGTGATAATAGTGAAGAAACAAGCTCGAAGGTCACTTTGGATGCTGGGGAAGCCGAGCCATCAGGGGAGTTTTCTCAGAGTAATGAAGTGTTATCTGTGCCAAACTCTCAGCTCACTGCAGCAGCTCGTCAGCTGTCGTTTACGTCTGTGGTTACTCAGGAGATTGACAAAGAGCCACCAAGCTGGTGAGTCACATGATGACTGTGAAGTTTTAGGTACTTTTTGAAAGTTTTGAAGAGAAATGCATCAACATATCCTGAGGTTACAGGTTCAGGCTGAGAAATAGATTGAGATTTATCTTATCATCCTTTAATAAGTTTGCATTGTCAAACTTTTAGGATGTTTACAATTACGATGTCTAAATAAATGATATACTGCAAGACAAATATGAAATCTGATGACTACAGATCAGTAGTAACAAACATGGCAGGTGGATGGGCAAACTGAAAAGGCGAAAAAGAAGTTCAATTTGACAAATTTTACACTTCCCTCATGTTTTCTCATGAAATACTTCATGATTCAGGCTCTCTAAGTTCACTTAAACATATTCATAAATATTTTCATAACATAGCTTTATTTTAAGGGGCCAAAAACCAAAAATATCAAGAACAACTGCACTTAAAGGAGTCTATTTTTGACTGTTCACCCTTCTTAAGAGAACTTCTGCTTTTATTTGGTCAAAAATCACTAAGTGAGAGAGAGGGGAGCCAGGAGACGTTGAGATAAAAGTTGCTACGCCTGGAAAAATAGTTCCTTACAGTGCTGCCTCCTTAGCTTGAATATTAATGTGAAGAAGGATTTTGACACCGACGTTCTTTTTGACTAAAGTTGTCACACATTTTCAGCTACTTTCTGTAACATTTATTAAATATGGACAAAATGTAAACAAACAGCATATCTCATTGATAAAACTGTTTTAGTATGAGTGGGCGGGGTTTATGTAACCGATGTGGCTGATGTTGACAAAGGACAATAAATTTTTCATACCTCAAAAGATATCATGCAGTATGTTTTTACTGTGAGACAGTCTTCTGGTTGTTATTGTATTACAGTATTTTTATGCAGTTGTTTGCTGTACGGAGTCTCTTTTGATCACTCTTTCATTTCATACTCGTAGTTGTGTTTAGAAATCACTGAGCAGAACTGCTTTTTGGCAGCATTGAATTGATAGTTTTTTCATCAGTCCAATGAAGTAGCTTGTTTGGCAAAAATTCAGATCCCTTCAGTTCTGTAAACATCCATTCAGTCAGTGATAACGACGAAATACACAGTGATGGAAGAATCTTACCAATTTCACCCAACCGCCTTCTGTTCAGTCCGCAGTGTGCATGAGCAGACTAAGTCCCTGCTGTATCAAAACTAACATTTTTAAATTGTCATACTGTGTCTAGTGCTGTGACAGAGGATGTGGAGAATGGAAGTTCTTCAGCTTTCAAGGACGAAGATCCTGGAGTCATAAAAAGCCAAGATGTCTCTGAGTCTTCTCATGGATCAGAACTCACAGGACCTGACCTCAGCGGTGAGGAGCGAGAGACCGCCAACTGTGCTGGGGGGCCGGAGGTTACGGCTCTGGCAGACGCCAGCGAGAGGTCAGTGGGTTCAGAGTTTGAGACATCAAAACAAGGCACTTGTTTACAGAAAGTGAGTTCTTGTGTTTTTGATGGCCTGCCAATGACCACAAGGGGGCACATAGCCACCACTAGCCTGCTGTAGCAGCAGACTGATTGACAGACTCCTGTAGAAGTGTTTTCTACAGTATTCTTATAACGAAATTATTGTTTCATCATATAAAATATAATGTTGAGCATTTAGTATCATACTTTATAAACTTTACATACATATATATATATAAGCAGGAAGAGTAACAAAGATTTATTCTTTCTGCAGCTCAAAGTCCGATCAGGATGCAAAGCCAAATGTTGAGCATACAACTGAGAGCTTGAAGGAGGCGACTTCCCCTGAGAAAATTAAACAGGATATTGGAGAGGAAATGATGCTGAAAGGACAGGACGAAGATGGAGATGTTCCCGCCGTGGAGAAGAACGATGAGATAGAGGAGGAAGCGGCGAACACTTCCAGCGAGAACGAGACTCAGGTTGGGAAAGATGCTGAGATTCAGGAGGTGACTGGAGAAGAGGAGCAGCTGGCAGGGAGCTCATCCACCGCTGCACAGGCTGAGGAGACAACAGTCACAGAGAAGGAGGCCTCTGCCGAAGATGGAATGGAGAACAGGTCTGTAATGATGACTTTTTACCAGCTTTTTAGAGTGAGTTTAATTTTAACGTCACACGTAAAGTGTCAGAAATTCTATCTGCTGAAAGGTTGAGTTACAACACAGGAAGGCTCTGTTTAAAACTGTGTGGCAACTTCAGCCCTTGCATCATGTGTTTAGTCCGCAGCTTTGAAAGGTTCTACACATCATTATTCCCAGAGGCATCGTTAAAAAAGTTCATGTGTTATTGCCACAAAGTAACCACTGAGGAAACACAGTTCCCCCGTGAAAGTAAAATGGGATTTTGGCCCAAAAAAGGAAAAAAAATTACATAACATTGAATTTTTAGCTTTATTTTCATGCTCTGCAAGATTATCACATAAACACACTCATCACTACTGAATAGCAAACTCTGTAAGTATTGGTTAAAAACTTCCAATATATTTATTTTTAATCTGTGTTTTGCAAAGTTTCTCAAACAGGAGTAAATAGTGGATTTTTGGGGACTATTTTAAGCTGTGGATGAAAACACATTGGGTGCAGTAGTGAGTGTTTACAGCTGCAGGGTGGTGTTGAAACAGTGTGGCTCGGTTTTATGTGTTTTTAATAGTTCTGGACAACAATAGAAATCTATAGCACTTCAAAATGAGGAAGGTATGACGGAAGGCTCTAATCATAAAAGGGTGCAGCGGAAGTCATTGTGCTTTCAAAGGCTCAGAGAGGAACAATTAAGGGTAGATAAGCTATTCTCTCTGCTATCTTTTCCCGCCGCCATTTTCCCTGACAGACTTTTCAATAATATGGTTTTCCCTGCATGGCACTCCT
>JAQFJA010000013.1:6973424-6987535 GCA_029874485.1 Naso brachycentron | reverse complement strand
TGAACTGTGTTAAGTATCGTTTGTCACAGGCGCATTTGATCGAATTCTGTGATAAAATCTTAGACAAATAATTGACACTGTGGCAAATGTGTGTGTGATAAATGCTTCCACAAACAATAAAAACTCATGTGATCTCCAAACAAAGACTTTTAGAACTCAAATGTTAGGCCATTATTTTATTGTAGGCCACATTATATAAAGAAAGCACGTGTGAGCTGATGATTCACATACTTTTGTGTAGCCCATATAACGTCTCCCATCAACTGAATGTGTTCTTGAGAAGTTCTGTTGCGCCAAAACTGCCGAGTAGATTCTAATCAGCTGATAATTTCTCTTTATTTAGCCTGTAATCAACCTGGATGGACAGCACATTGACAAAGACATGCTGGCCAATAGTTTAAACAGTTCTGCTTATATAATTAGGTCATTAGTGTCAAGACTTGAAATGTGTATTGCCATTTTACACTTCCTTGTTTCCTTTCACATGTGAATGCTAACATGGCCTGTTTACAGTTGGTGTGAGATGGAAACACACGGCTGAAGAGCTGTGAGTAAACTCTGCAACGTGAGCAGTGTGCAGTCAAAATACAAAGTTGTTTTTGCATCTGCCTGGAGCCGGAGGGAGGTTCTGTAGTGGTTTTAACGGGTGACGCAGCGTTTTACTAGCAGACATGCCTTTCCTCAGCGGCGGTAACCAGAGTCAGATGTTCAGCAAAGAGCCCATACCTGCAACTGCACTCACACCACAGTGAAAATCCTAAAGCTACTCTATAATTCCTTCAGAATGTCGGGATTGTTTCACTGCATCTGTTCACAGGGTGCCCAGTAACTGAGAACTTTGGGGTTTTATTTTACAACCAGGTCTTAAAGTAGCTATTCCAGAAATCTGTTTAGTCCAACTGTGCACTACAACTTATTTGGACAAGTATCGCCCTATTTGAGTGATAGTTTGTGAATGTTGCAACAGCCACAACCCCAAATATGTCAAATATATGTGTTTGTTTTGGAGTCGTTCAAGTCAGTGTACTTTCATTAAATTCACCAGAGTGTTCTTTGTTCTTGCAGATGCTGGAGGAGGTGGCAACTTTGGATAAAATCAATGTGTTGGCTATTTTTTGCCATTTATTCTCTATGAGCTTGACAAATATGTTTACAAGTTCCCCAGATTATAAAAAAAAACAAAACAAAACAAAACTCTTCTGTAATATTTTTTATGATGTTTGGAGATTTTGGATTTTTACCTGAGTAAAAAACAAAGTTTGTCTGAGTTTCCAGGGTTGCAGATGTCTCTTATCACCATAACCTTGACACATATTTAAAATGTAGGCTATAATAGTGATATTATAGTGGTTTATTGTGCTTAGACTCCAGGAAGTTTATGTTGTGAGCACATTTGTCTGCCAAATGTTTGAAGGACAGAACATTAACTGCAGTAGGCCGACTGCAAATGTTAACAGCCAGAGATTAGACAGCAACACGCAGATGGTTTTTAGTTTTCTTTTGTAAGACTTTGCAAGAACTGACTGTAAGAACATTATCCATCTGAAAATATTGAACTTAAAATAAAAACAAAATATTACAAATTAGTCACATTTTCAGATTACATAAAAAAAAAAACAGTGGCCAAAATGAAATAAAAAGTAAAACTGAAAATGTCATAAGTGACAATAAGTAAGATTTATATTTACTTTGCCTGATAAAGCATGAACAAATGTAAGTTTTCAAGTGACACAGCACGCCCTCTAGTGGTCATTTAGGGGACCAACAGCTATTAGTCACAACATCTGCAACTTGGATCATTTTCATTCTCTTGCATTGCACAACATTAATATTACTTCAGTAAGTGATATTGGCCAGTTAACAAAATCCATAGACGTGCTATAAAAACACACAATAAAAATAAAGAAGTACTTTATATATTAAAGGACTAAGATTGTGATTATCCAGACTTTTGACCCAGCTCTGACAAAGTCTTGCTGATGAACTCAGTCCTGGTTGATAATTCATCTATTCGGTGGTGTGTGTGAACAGGTGGGTGCTCCCATTTGACCATCCCCCTTGATTTTTTTAACAGACCAAGTTGAAATGAACAAACAAACAAACAAACAAAACGTGAAACATGTAGATGCTGTAATTAAAAACAGCAACACAAATGTAAGTCTACACTTCCTCCAAAGAGTCAGCGAGTGTTTGGTTTCACTGTGAGATCATCATCTGACACATGAAATGTGACGCAGCTAATAGCTGTTGGAACACAATCCTAAATGGATTTTACTGCACTGGACTGAAAATGTCTCCTCTGACCCCCCAGAGCCTCATTACAGAAACTGCTGGAGGTTTTCCATCTGACTTCTAAAGTACTTCAACACCCGACTGAACTGCAGCGTTTCCTCTCTGGCTCAAGTCTCACTTTCGACCAAAGTGCTCTCATGGGATCCTGGAGTGAACTTCAGCACAGTGAGGAGTCAGAACACTGGATGTCAGCAAAACAATAAAGGTTGGCCTACTGATGGGAAATTGATATAATCGTGTATTCTTCCCATAATGAAATTAGAGCATATAATGCGAGGTCAAACTGCTTTGATTGACGTAAGAGGAAGCATCTACGCTCTCTGTACAGAAGGTGGCAGTGTAGTACACCTCTGTAGTTGGTTTGCTGTCCACCAATAAAGACAAGACTCAAAAGATGAAGCGCGGCTTTCTTTGCACAGCAGCACAGAGAGAAAGCACTGTTGTGATTTGCAGTATTTGTTCCTGTAGAAAAAGTATACGTCAGTTAGATTTCATTACATCACAGCTTTGCAATCTTTACTCACCACAGTGGCGGACTCAAGATGTTTGAGGGGCAGGGGCGAAAATAGTGAAAGGGGCACTTGTTATATGCCATGAGGCACCATCGCACAAAAAGTTGTCAGGCACTTTTTGCATTTTGTCCACCGGAAGGGCAGCCCAGAGGGCACTTTAACACGGTTTTTCTGCACAGGAAGGGCACCCTAGAAGGCAATACCATGCTTTACCAAAAGGAAAGAAACCGCAGAGGGCACTTTACCACGTTTTGTCCACTGGAAGGGCACCCTAGAAGGTGCTTTATCATGTTACATCTACCACAGGGGCATCCAAGAGGGCACTTTTGCAGCTTTTTTTTTCAACATTAGGGCACCAGGGGAGGCACTTGACCCACCACCGACCCCCCCAAGTCTGCTTGTGGCTCACTACATCTCTAGTATGTGCAGAAACAAGACTAGAGGTCATGAAGTTATTTTTAAGATACAAAAATGTGAAATTATTAAAGTTACACAACAGCGCAGGCAGTGCAATGTGTTTCGAGGATAAAACTGGAAAGCTGTGTTATGGATTTTGCATTTGCACAGCTGTCTCAGTACCTGAGAGCTAAATGACGTCTGTAGATGCATGTGACCAAAGAATTCAAACATGTTGTGGACTGAAATCAGCCTGCGTGGTCAAGCCAAACACCTAAACATTACCATAAATTCACCTAATTTGTGCCAAATGAATATCTCTAAGTTACCTACTAGGAGTAATTGTGTAATTCAATACGTTCCTTTGTTTTCTATAAGTTTAAACACATTTGTTAACTGATTAATTAGACCTCCACTCTCTGTCAATGGCATATTTTTCTAGTTTTTTTCTTTCTGTGAAAAACTTTTAAGAGGGATGAAAAACACCATATAAAATATGTGTAAATGTGACCCGATCCCTGCATAAATATAGAGAAAAATAGCAACAACAATAACAATGTTTAAAGCATTCCATCAATAACTTTTTATATGCCAGATAGTATTTCTTTTTTAATATTTCCGATTTAACTTTTTTTTTTACATCTTTTGTGTCTTATGTAAACACACTTTGAATTTCCTTACAGTATGAACTATGCTGTAAGTGAATAAATAAACTTACAGGTGTAATAACAGTTTACTGTTCACAGAACTGTTTTGTTTCTAAACTCTCTCAGAAGAACAGAAGATTCCAGTTACTGTCAGAATGATTCACATGTCAAAAATTAACACAGTGGATTCACATTAAAAGCTGACTTTGATTCTCCTGAGAGAGCACTTAATATTAAACCAATGTGTAATATGTTCTGTAATTAATAATTATTTAATATTAATATAATTAATATTCAGAATTTGCCAAACTTAATTGAAATTTCACAATAATTAGTCACTTTGCACACAGAACTGCTTCTCTTTACAGTATTTAGACTTTTTCAGTCAAAGGTAGAACTGACTTTAGTGAGGGAAAAAAACAAAATCAAACCTTCAGTTTCAACTTATCAGAGAAAATGATGCCAGCCTCTCTCAAAGCCTCCCTCTGTGTCCCCAGCAACACAAGAAACATCCGGAGCCGATACACACAAAGACCACAACGCATGAGTCTGGTGGATACAATCACTTTCCTCCACACAGCATCCCACTGTGAGGAAAAGAGAGACGGAAGAGAGAAGATGAAGGAATGAGGACAGACGACAGGAGAGGGGGGGTCATTTCAGTTTAGGTTTTCTTTTCCACTTCCTCTGGACTTCAAGTGAGAACAAGACAAAGTGAAATTTATCTTTCCTCTCTCCTCCTTTGGTCTCCTTCCCTCTCTTCCTCTCCTCTACTCGCCTGCTGAACTACTGATTTACCTTTTCCTTTGAGGAAAGAAGAAGTGGACTTTAATGTATATGTGAGCATACATGGACCACATATCCTTCAGAGAGCTTTTGGACTCTCCTTATTCATAACAAAAACCCACTCAGTCTTAAACAAGTTTATTATTAATAATAATAATACATTTATTTAGAGCACTTGCTCTTTAAAATACAGTAAAATTGTTAAAAGGGACAAAATCTGAGAATAACTAATAGCCTAGTGAATATTGTGCATTGTGCATTGAAATTTAAGGTCAGGGTTTATCAAAAACAAACAAACAAACAAACAAAAACTTTCAATAGTAACTTGACTACATGAATTCACTTTTTTAGTTAGTAAAATATATGACACTTAATCTCACTTGAATCATCAACTGATTCTGGTCCCAGTTTGGAATGTTAGTAGAGGCATTTCTGTCATTTTCCTGGATAAAAAAAGAAGAAGAAAAGGTGCAGATTTCCTCCTGTTTCATTCAAATGAGCAGTGGTGGCCTAAGGGTTAGAGAAGTGAGCTTGTGATCAGATGGTTACCAGTTCAAACCCCTGACTGGCAGGATTGCCCCACCTGTATTCCACTAATCGCTCCAGTGGAGCTGCTCACTGGTCACAGATAAAACTGTCAGTGTACTTGGCAGCTTCCAGGTGTAACTGTGAAATTGTGTGAATGTGATCAGAGTGTCCCTGAAAAAGAGAGCACGCTCTCCCTGAATAGATAAAGGTAAAAAAAAAAAAAAAAATTAAATGAGAGGCTCCACTTTTGTTCTCCACTTGCTTAAAAAAAGTCTTTCTTTTTTTCCCAAACAGGTACAGTATTGGGATCAACACCGAAAAGAAAATTTAGATGAGAGAGAGAGAGAAAAAAAACATGCAGAGTAAAAGTGCAGGCAAGTGTGGAGTTCAAAAACAGTTTACATGAAGTCATCAGAAACAACAGGCTACATCAAGGGTGTGATGTGGTTGCAGAAGTGGGATGCACAAGCAGAAGAAGTAATTTAGGTACTGAAACAAGTGCAAATTCACACCAGCAGTCTATGATAAACCAGAGATGGTTAACAGAAAATGAGACCTCTCACTGACGGTTAATTTCCTGTATCAGTGTCACTTGGGTTTCGCCACAGCTTCGCCCCTTTAGGAGACTAGAAGCAGTCTTGAGTCCATTTATTCTTATGGGAGAAATAAACACGATCACAGATTATGACCAATTCTTTCGCCCATTGTCACCAAGAGACATACTGGACCCATTTTTCACAAGACACGAATCTTCCAAACATTCTAAAACAAAAATGGCATTTTTCAGAAACACAAATCAGGAGAAAATTAATTTGTTCGACACCTGTCTCTGCCTCAGCAACACATTCTCGGGAGATCTGGTGCTTCCCGCCATGCTTCGCAACGGACATAAACAGACATTTAAATGGTCTTATGGGTGAAACCACGAATTAAAAGTTAAAATTTACATCAAATGAATATCATGCAACGCAAAATCTATCTGTTTTAATACATTTACACAACCTTATAACACTTCAGACAAGGCGGAGGGATGGTGGTTTCCAAACTGTCTCCATGGGAGACATGACTCCGCCCACTTAGGAGACAGGAAGTGCATGTACCATGTACATACCATTGTACCACCCCTACTCTTAAACCCCATGGTTTAAGAGTAGGGGTGGGACAAGTCATGACCCGTTAAAATGTGTGTGTGTTGGCGTGTGTGTATTTCTAAAATGCTTGGCCAAGTTACATGTCTCCGTTTAGAAGTCAGGCGCCTTTTTCTTACAGGCCACTCCCGCTGCCACGCCCCCTTGTTGTCAGGTGGCCCGAAAAGTTAATCAGCTGTCCTTGGGCTCACGACCAACCTTTGCACTAAATCTTGTGCAAGTCTGTGAATCCATTTGGAAGTTATGCACCTTTTTGCAACAGGCCACTCCCACTGTCACGCCCCCTTTAGCTGATTGACATGAACACAAACACACACCTTCACACACGTTTGACCTCAAAGCCAAATTTCAGCCTCTTAGGACAAAAACTGTGGCCACCAGAGAGTGGGGAAATTTTGTGGACCGATGGACCAGTGGACAGAGCGACCTGCGGAGCTGCAGGTCACAGCTAAAAATTGGTGCCATGCTTTGTATGATAAACATATAAATACAGGCACTGAACAAAAAATGCTGTAAAATGCTGCATTATTATTCCATATTCACCAATAACTTGTTATATATTTATAGAGACCTAATATTTTATGTGCAAAAAATGTTATATAAAAAAGGTTAACTCCACTTTTTCCAACATCAACTAACTTTAGACTCTTGTTCTTTTTTTCTTCGCTGCAAAAACTTCTTTCCTTTGCAGCGTTATCTTTGGTGGATGAAACAGGATTTTTAAAAGTGGAAATTAAACGTTTAATTTTAAACTGGATTCAATTGCAAGTGGCTACTAGGAGCATGACTTTAGAGTTCACAATTTAAGGTAATAAAATCAAACTTCATCATGTGATTTTTTAAACATTTTTATCCATCTCTGATGGAAAACAGCAGCTTTACTTATAAAGGATTGCCTCATAAAATCTATCTTTAAACAAAACTCACATGCCAACTTGCACAAAATTCACAGGCCTCATTCTCTGTATTCTTATTTTCAGACAGACTAGAGGAAAAAAAAGACCTTTAAACCTGAAATTTGAACCTTTAACTCACAATTAGGCCTACTGGTTTATTTCACAAATTAAGATTAAAGTAACAAAAATTAAGAAAATTAAATTAAGAAAAAGAAACATATTCTCAATATCCATCTTTTGAAGATCTCATTTTCAGCTAATTATTAATAGCACAACCTACTTCGTCCATAGGCTGCATGCCCAGTTACATTTGTCATGTAATACTCACTCTATTTTTTGATGAAGTGACCTAGTAACCCCAATAAACAGCTCCACTAACCCACTGCAAGGCCATATATGATTACTGAGCCTTTTATACTGTTGCACCCTCGCTCACTGCAAATAATCTCACAGTTTCTTTAATCAGCTTTCTTTTTTTTTCCGGTTCCATTTGAAAAGGTTTAAAGTTCACCTTCCTCTCAGTGACCCTTCACCTAGCTGGCTGCTGTCCGCTCCTGGAACATTTTGACCAGCAGAGGGCGCTCCGAGTCCGCTCAATCTCCCCCTCCTCATCGCAGCAGAGGAAGGCGCCTCCATCCAACTGCGGTGCTCATCTGATTCCTTTAATTACGTGCTTCCTGCAGTTAATTGCTGCCAATCTGTCCTGCCGCAAAATCGAGAATTGCACCGTCAAAAGCGCACACATTTTTTAAAAAAAAGTGGTGCGTGGTAACTTTTACGTTGCGCATAAAGTGAATTTATTTATCTGGTGTCACTGCTTGTTAAATTCACCTGCTTCAGCCAAATCAGAGCTGTCAGCGCCTGCAGACAGATCGAGCTAAACTGCTGCACCTGTGAGCTTTGCGCTAAAACTGCTGCACAAATAGCGCAAACCTTACACCACGTGTCATTTATTGCATTTGTGCACGCGCTGGCTTACAACTGCGATTAAAATAATGTGCGTGTGGTTTCTGCAAAAGCAGGTAGATTAACCTACTTTTGCGCAGTAAATCTCACTTATTTGTTCATTACGATGAGGCGAATATCTGCAAGGAGACGCCAAAGATTTCACGTGACAGTTTGCGACGTTCAGGCGGGGTTGTAGTAAAATAACTCATCCTAATTATTTCCTACTACTACTTGTATTAGTATTTTTTGCATGTCTCCCGTCAATGGAGCTCTGCTCTACTATGACCCCTCCCACTTAATCATAGACCCGGTGTAAAGAAGAAATATATCATTTATTGACAAAATAAACAGATGTAATCTAATGTTTTTGGTCTAAATTAACATTAATGGTGTGTTTAGATTTTTTGGTGCGATAAAAAGTGGAAATATAACTTAGGATATTAGATTTTTAGGCAAGCGAGTGTTCGCGGGAAAAGGGGCGGAAGGATACAGTGAGTGCTGTGGTCGTTTAATGCTAGCTGCTGCGCACACAGCTGTGATTCTCACGCTGCTGATGACAGACTGCGGGTCGTGCGCTCCGGATTCCCCGTGCAGCCTCTCAGCTCCCCGTGCACACTTCACACCGCCGCACCGAAACCGACTGCAACACCTCCGTGGAAGGATTTAATGTGTCTTTCGTGTTGGAATAACTTTCCTGCCTTTTTTGCGCCTTTCGGGTCGATTGCGCCCCATCTTGTTCCAAAGACGGTTTAAAATCTGAAAGGTAAGGGAGGGGAGTGGGGTTTTTTTCGGAGCTTGCATATCACCTTCCCACGGCAGTTTAGTCAAAAAGGTGTTAGTTTATCGTCAGTAGCCGTTAAGTGAAGGTGGGGTTTCCCCTCTTGCACGTAATTCACTCTCAGTTTCCCCAGTTGAGCACCTGCTGCTGCAGCCGGTGGTGCGTGCATGCACGGCGTGCAAGCACGGTTGATGTTTTGAAGTGACCATGTGATGTTGCTTACACTTAACAGGGTCAGCAGCGGCAGTTGTCAGTTTGAACCTGCGCACCTTTTGAGAATAAACATCTAATTAGCTCATTTTGTTTTTGTTTTCTTTCAACCAGCTTCACTATAAGGAGAAAAAAAAGACAACGGAGACAAGATGCCGCTGAATTCAAGTTTGGCGAGTAAAAACTATGACTACGATTACGACTCTCTCCAACCGTTTTTCTACTATGACAACGAGGAGGAGGACTTCTACCCTCAGCAGTGTCAGCCTCCGGCACCGAGCGAAGACATCTGGAAGAAATTTGAACTGCTGCCGACCCCTCCCCTCTCCCCGAGCCGCCGGCCGTCCCTGTCAAGCCTCTTCCCCTCCACGGCGGATCAGCTGGAGATGGTCACCGAGTTCCTAGGCGACGACGCGGTCAACCAGAGCATCATCTGCGACGCCGACTACTCGCAAAACTTCCTCAAGTCCATCATCATCCAGGACTGCATGTGGAGCGGCTTCTCCGCCGCGGCCAAGCTGGAGAAGGTGGTCTCCGAGCGGCTCGCCTCCCTGCACGCCGCGAGGAAGGAGTCGGCTGCGGGCGAGTGCGCGGAGCCCGCCGGTGCTGCGGCGTGGAGGCTGAACAGCAGCTACCTGCAAGATTTGAACACGGCGGCGTCGGAGTGCATCGATCCGTCTGTGGTGTTCCCGTACCCGATAGCAGAGACGCCCAAGCAGAGAGCAGGGACGCCTCCCAGTAAGGATTTGGGACTGGATACGCCTCCGAACAGCGGCAGCAGCAGCAGCAGTTGTAGTGACTCAGGTAAGCTGGGAATATGCGCTCATGATGCAGTCACACCCCTCTGTGCAATTAGGAATTTCCCTCCGCTGAGTGCGCACGGGTTGTCTGCACTATTTTGATTAAAAGCAGGTCAACTCTTGTTTTAATTCCTGTGCTTTGCAGCCTGATTTCCAGGCGGGAGGTGGACATGCTGTCTGTTCCACCCATGTCATGTTATAGACTGCTGTGTAGATTAGCTGCAGGGTATGGCTGCGGTGTTAAGCAACCAACTGATGTGGAAGGAGACCATGACATGCAGTATGAATGTATTCCAATCTCCCTGCTGAAGCAGAGTGCTTATTTTGCTTTTTTTTGTCATGCAGAGGATGAAGATGATGAGGAAGAGGAGGAAGAGGAAGAGGAGGACCAGGAGGAAGAGGAAATCGATGTGGTCACAGTGGAGAAGAGGCAGGCGGTGAAGCGATGCGACCCCAGCCCATCGGAGACCCGGCATCCCAGCCCACTCGTGCTGAAGAGGTGCCACGTCTCCACCCACCAGCATAACTACGCCGCCCATCCATCCATGAGGCACGAGCAGCCAGCTGTCAAGAGGCTGAAGCTGGAGAGCGGGGGTGGTGGCGGCGGTGGCGGCGGTGGGAATGGAGGCAGCGGTGGCCACAGCAGGGTCCTCAAGCAGATCAGCAGCAACCGCAAGTGTTCGAGCCCCCGGACGTCTGACACGGAGGATTACGACAAGAGAAGGACTCATAACGTGCTGGAGCGCCAGAGGAGGAACGAGCTCAAGTTGAGCTTCTTCGCCCTGCGAGATGAGATCCCTGAGGTGGCCAATAACGAGAAGGCGGCCAAGGTGGTGATCCTGAAGAAGGCGACAGAGTGCATCTACAGCATGCAGTCGGATGAACAGAGACTCCTCTCACTCAAAGAGCAGCTGAGCAGGAGAAGTGAACTTTTAAAGCAGAGACTGGCACAGCTGCAGGGCTCTCGTGCTTAATGTTTGCATCATTGACTTTTTGGCCTTTTTGTTTTTTTATGCAAGTTCAAGACTTAGGGTGTACAGTTGTTGTTGCATGCAAATGCAAAATGGGTTAAGTTGTTTGGAATCATGTTTGATTTCAATGTTAAAACTGCCTCAATTGAAGTTATGGGTGGATTAAATATTTAAAAGTTTATTTTTATTAATAAAATATTGAAAAATGGGGCAACCCTGTTGAGGACCCAAACTAAAATATAAATTTTTATGTTTTGTATATAGTTAATATTTCCTAAGAAAATGTATTTTTGGATCTCAATTGTCTGGATGTTCAGACCCAGTGTTTGTTTTTTTTTTCCATTATGTTCCTAGATTCTTTTTGAAATATAAAAAAAAAAAAAGTGTCTTCTTGAGTTTGTGTCCTTGTTCTTGCGAAAAAACACTTCATACACTTCACAGTTCACTGATGAGCAGGCATACAGTAATGTGTCGGGCATGCATGCTGCGGTTGAGTGGGTTCAGTCGGAGGAGAAATACCAGAAGTTACTGCCTAAGTTACCAAAAGTGACTCAGGCATTGACTGAGATCGCCATGATGAAGAGCAGTGATGCTCAGACGATGAGTGACTACTCAAAATATAAATGGGTTACAATAAGAAATCCTCCCGCTGGACGATGCCACTTGTGGTGCTTTACCATTGGATGGTCAAGGTAAGCTCAGACAGCTGTCTGATTTAGAAATAGAAGAACAGTCAAACTGGCATATTTATGTCAAGTAAGATGTTTTCATGGAAGATATTCCAATGTTACTGATGTCAAAGTGAACAAATCTCATCAGAAAGAGTCAGAATCACTCCTGTGTCTGATTTGTGGACAATAAAAGGGAAAACACCTGTCAGAGTTACACCTGTTTTTCTTTTAAAAGGCGCCACAAACATTCAGAAACACAAGTAAGTGCACACAGACTGTTTCCTGCCTGATATTCTTAATGTTGTTTCTTGGAACAACTATGAAAGCCGCCATAAACTCCGTGTCTGCTTCAACAAACACGGGGAATGATGTTATTGGTGATTAGATCCAAGAATCACCTGATTTAATGTCCCATATTATGTGTGTCAGTTATTCATTTATGTTTATTATAGAAACAAAATGGGTTGTTATACAGCTGTAAACACATGGGCTACATTTATGCGTATAAGTTCTTTGTCGTTACTGATAAAATGTTAATATTCGTGGGAATATTGATAGAAAATTATCAATAATTGTAAAAAAAAAAAATAAAAAATCTCCGTGAAAACTTCCCAGTTAAGTGCACACGCATATAGTTATTTCTCCACGTTATGTTTTATGCCTTATAGCAATAATTTTTCCGTATTATTGTCGATGTTGCACCGATTTTTCGCCCGACTTTCCAGCCGTGACGTCACGCGCCGTATCCTGAGCGCTCCCCTGAGCGCGTGGTCCCGGTCGCGAGCACATGGAAGTGAGGTCGAGATTTGTGTCTGTGAGACGCGCGACTGATCATCAGAAAAAAAAAGGATCTAAAAGCAGCGAAGCAGCGACAGAAGCAGCCTGAGCGGCGCGGTAAGAGCTTTTTTCTGATGTCTGCTGTCCTTTGCATTCATCTTTACTGAATAAATTCTGTATTGGCACTGATTTAAAGGCCTGGTGATAGTGAAAAGTCAAACCTCTTTATCTGTCAGTGTGTCTGCTGGGAAGTTGAATTAAAGGGGGGATAGCAAAAGGGGAATGAGAACGACTTTGCAGAGATTGAACCTGGTGTGAACATGTCTGAAACTATTGTTCTCAGGATAAGTGTTATTTTCGTCTGGCTCCTCCATTGTCTGTCCAACTCCTGCTCATACTGCTGAGTTTGGAGCTGGAGATATTTATAACGCATGTTCTGTTCGTCTGTTGTTGTTTCAGCTGATCACACAGATGAGATGCTTACTTTCTGGGCTATATTGTATATTTTCCAAGCCTGTATTCCTCCATGCTGCTTTAAGCATTGTTTTATCTGTGCTGTCAGCGTGATAGTATAGTGGTTTGGATCACAACAACACATGATAAAAGGCATCTGCATAGCATCACGTTCTGCTCAGAGCTTATTCTGTGCATAATGCAAAGCTTGTTTGTGTGCAACAAAAGAAGAAATATCTCTGTAGTGTGTTTTTGTGCATATTAAGGCAGCGGAGCAGAAGATGTTGCAGCAGCATGTTTGAGACACAGCACCTACAGGGAGAGACCGGATTAGTTTGGATTCATTGTGTGGACTTTCTGGGTGGGCAGGACGGCGTATTGTGAGAAGGGAAAGTGTGCTGTAACTGAGTTCAAAGTCTTCATGACGACATGCATCCACCCTGCCGGAGTTTTGTCCAAGAAAACAGTGAATTCCCGAGCGGAAAAGGTGCTCTGATGTGATTTTGGTTGAAATAAGGTAGGATTAACTCTCAGTGAGTGTGGTTTGATTATTTACAAGTCAAAAGACATCTGCAGAGAGGCTTTTTGTGCTCAAACTAGGCTCCATATGGGTGAAAAAATTAAGCTGTTTTTTAAAAACAGCATTTCTGTGGCTGCATTTGAAGTTATCCACTTTAAAACTCTGATGTCTAAATGTATTTTCACGGGCGAAAAACCTGCAAAACTCACACTCCCCGGATGCAGTTATCATTAATGGCAGGTGCAGAGCGGCTTGATTTGTGCAAAATTAACTACATCATTTCAACTTGGCAGTTATTATCTTTTTTTAATATCTTCGCAGTGCTGTCAACTGCTCCCGTTCATATTTCACGCTCAATTACTTTAATCAAGTCCAGCTCTGTAGGTGCAAAGCACCTCAGGAGGAAGAACGACTGCTCTATTGGGATGTAAAGCATTAATGTTGCATTCAAATCACAAATCTATGTGTCTGTTTATCTTAAAGTTTAAAAAGCAAAGATACAAACCCAGAGCGTTGTTTAATAAAACCTCCCCGAATCCTTTGACGCTCCTCAAACCATGAGGATGAAAAAGAAAATTCATCTGCCTCGCGATAAAGAAATATCAACCAGGCAGCCACCAGCGTCCATCTTTGTTTGGTTTGGGAAAGCGGGTTGCAACTCAGGAAACAGGTTAATCATCCTTTTTAATCTTGCGGTGGAAGTAATCTGTTTCATCCACAACGTAGGATGGTTTTATCCAGATTCAAACTCAGCTGCTTCTGCTACTGGGCTGGGAGA
>JAQFJA010000013.1:6866881-6878814 GCA_029874485.1 Naso brachycentron | reverse complement strand
ACAGCTCCACTAAATAAAAGACTGCAGACAGAAAGAGCAGTCGTAGGACATCCGAGAGAAAACCAGAGGACATTTTCTCTCTAAAATATGGTCTGGTTTTACTAAAATTGTTGTTTTGTGTGACATAATAATGTGCATCATTTAGTTTCATTTTTTGAAGCCAGTTGCAGTCAAAGCTACATAATGTTGCTTTAAGGACCAGGGGCACTGACAGGAGAATTAACCTAACACGTATTTTTATGGCAGGGTAAACTGACCATCAGGAGAACAAGCAACCACATGCTTTAAAAGACAATGGCCTGTTGTCCACTTCTAGTTCAAACTATAAGAAATCTTACTGCCTGTAGCTATTATGATGGGAAGGCTGCAGGAACTAAGTTATGAGATTACATGTGAGCCAAATAAAAACTTCTGAATAATAATTGAAAGTTAACGGCGTCAGTATCAGTGCATCAAACAGGATTCATCTTTGAAACGCATCCACATGCCCTCACCACCACTGGCCCATTATTGAAGAAAGCCCTGGAGAGGTTGGAGGTATTAGATGAAATGGGTCTGAAGCTCCGGGCTCGGATCTGTCTTACATTACTTTTTCCCGTCACCCCTTTAGCCCCACTGAGCAAATAAACGTTAACAACAACAAAAAAAGAGTCCAAGAGCAGGTTGTGGTTCCCAAAAAATTGGGCAAAACAATTGCCAGCAGGCACCACCACCCATCAAACACACCTTAAGTATCGTCAACCCGCTTCCAGACAGACGCATCAAACGAGCGGAGCGGATGATTCCTGCCTTCCTGCAGACTCACTGTACTCTCTCCCCATCTGCCTCACTGAGCATCTTAAATGGAGCTGCCCAGTGACCTGAGTGGGCTCGTAAATCACAGAGATGGCTTCCAGAGCTGGATTCCCTGAAAGGTAAAAGGGTCATAAAACTGACCCTTTTCCTCTTATTTTGCCCTCAATCCACAATTTTAAAAAGGAAATCCTTCCATATTCACATCAAGATTTGAATATGACTACACAACAAATGTGTTTGGACAGATCGATCCAGTTTGAGAGCATTTGTTCCAATGTGTTCGCGTGTGTCTGTGATCCTGCTGCTAAATCTTCTAAATACAAAACGAGCTTCAACACAACAGAGGGATGAGAAAGTTTAATTGTTAATTGAGAATGAAAAAACAAACATGCCCTGAACATGAACAACCGTTCCTCTGCTGAACAGAACAGCTGATCAGTGGAGAACAACACAAACAAACAAATGGTGAAAGTCTCTTCCAGTCAGATCGAATAAATGTCTCAAATCAGGAGGATTTTTTGGACATCAGTGAGGTAGTTCTTCAAACTGACTCACACATTCACACATTTTGAATGTGCTGAACCTCAGAATGAATGGTGGGATCATGCGCACTAATGTAGAACCAGAGTTGAACTTGTGCCTGTGCAGAGGTGAGAACAAGGTCAGAAAAGGTGACGTTTTTGTATCAAGTATTTTCTACAAAAGAATGCTGTCCAACTGCAGAAGGAACGCACTGTTAATGAGAGAAGCCATGTTGTTTATATTTGGAAAGAGAACTTTTGTTCCACTTATTTAGTGTGAAGAAGGAACTCTAAACCACAATAAGACAATGTCCACACTAATACCTTCTGAGTAAGTTTTTCTGTGTTTTGTCCTTTCATCAGCACACAAATGCAATTTTAGTTTACTAAAAAAAGTTTTTGAAAAACTCTGGCAAGGCTGAAGATATTCAGAAACTCAGTTTGCAGTTTTGTTTTGTGGACAACGACCAAAAAACAGCCGCAGATGTGCAAATGTGATTTAAAGTAAAGTGTAGATGTAGCCCTAAACTGGATCAACTGATATACTATATTTGAGGTGAGAGTAAGAATTAATTTCATACTTTCTTTTGTGAACTTTTCCTTCAACAGCTCGAGCTTAAAACCAGTCATGCTGTCTTGGAGAGCTTTTATCTTTTTCTTAGCTGTCATTTTTGAGTGTTCTCCCATTTGGCAAAGGCTTTCAAAGACACTGGTGTGTGATTATTAAGTCATTCTGTCCAACACATTTCACCACATTTTATGTTTATACACAATCAGTGGTAATGGTAAGTGAAAGTTGTGCCTGCGTACATGTACCAGAACAAATTGTGTGTTAACCTTTAACAGCCTGCAGTTCTTAACAATGACATAATCGGTGTCAGAAGAAGAATTTTTCTTTTTCTTGCTTTTCAATGTGATATTTTTGACATGCAAAGAAAATGAGCCTAACCCAGACAGGATTCAGCGTATAAGCAGCAAGAAAACCAACTTATAGAAACTTTCTTTATTAATTTTAAAGAAAGTGATCATTTTGGCTTGGTGACTCAACACCAGTCTGTTTGGTGCTGGCACCCATGTCCCGTCTTATCCAGGGTGCCCAGCAGAAGGTCAAAGCCTGCAAAGAGGCCAGGTCTGAAATATGCCTGCGTTCAGCCTAATGACCCACAGCACAATTAACACTCTGCAGCTCAGCAGGTCAGCGTGTGGATACGGACGTGTTTATTGGCTGTTGGCTTTGCTTTCCCTGGCGGACCCTGTCGCGCCCAGCTGATCATCTTCCAGAACGGGGCTGGAGGCGCTCCAGTCTGACACATGCACAGTACAGTGGAGCCCAGCAGCCACGCAGATGGAGGCTGACACACATAGCGGCACAGAGGAACCAATGAGACACCATAAAAGTCATGCTCGAGTGCTATTTTCATCCTCACGTGATGCACAGTGAAGAGCTTTGTCTCACTTTCTCCTCTCTTCCCCTCGATTAAGGTCTGGAAACAAGGTTTATTTTTTACTCATCATTAATCGTGACATAATGAAAAGGTATTAAAGTCATGCAGATAAAGTTTTCCCCACACAATGGCATTTACAGTTACAGTGGTGCTTCACTTGAAGCGCTCAGGGTCACAGCGGGCAGCTGTCGGACCTCAGCTGACTGTTCAACAGTAAAGCAACTGGAGATTATCCCAAAGCTGAACCTCCACTTATATAATCACTCACTCTGTCTGTACTTGTATCACCTCAGCTCAGATCTCTCATGTCAGAGAATTATAATGCAACTGACCTATTTTTTCACTCAGAAAACTAACGTCTTTTCTATCGTTATGGACCCGATGGAGATGAGCTGTTTAATGGGGTATGACTGCTCACAGAGACAATGCTATGCTTTATTTTAGATTCATACAAGCTCTGCAACTTCAAATCCTTTTGTCCTTTATTGACTTCTGAGCTCATGCTGTGTTTACTCACTTGCAAAAGACAAACAAAGGACATTCTGGAGTTTTGGGAGAGTGTGTTTAACTGTACAGTAAAAGCACAAGAGCAGAAAAACACCTGCACACACGCACACCTGTCCCTGAAGACTTCACCCAGCTCAATTATCTAATCAGGAGAAGCAGGACAGAAAGCAAAGAAACTCCCCCAAGATTCACGCCGGTCTGATCGGTTCTTCCTCCCATGTGCAGACACCGAATGTGCCAGACCCCGCGAAGCAGGTGCACCTCATTGAAGCCAGATTTTAGACCCACAGTCTCCTAGCAACAACACCAGAAAAGGAGAGCGCCACCGGCTCCAAGGGCTACTGCTATTTACCAAAATGTCCTCTGGCTTTGTTTGGTTGTTTTGGTAAAAATCTAGGCCACCGGTTTTGGTGCACCAGACTGAACTGGTGAAGAGGCAGGGGGAAAAATTGTACGTTCTCGTCTTTGGCTGGCAGCAGCTGTAAAGTATAAATGAGCAGAGCAAGCTTGTTGATGTTCTTCCAGGTGATGAGCAGGTCACAGAGCCACTGGGTGAGGTTGTTCCAGGCCAGATATCCTGCAGACTGCCTTCAGCCAGCCTGTGTAATGTGCCTCATTATGAAACCAACACACACACTCTTTACTTCGCATTAGTTGTCAAAACAGCTTGAAATCGAAACAGTAATCTGAGCAAAGTCGATATTGATACTAAAAGGAAAACATCTGGGTATTTAGATCTACTTGGTTTAACCAGACCTATTTGATGTATAGTGCTGTAAAAGTAAGCAATTAAATATAAATATACATTTAATTTCTGTGCAGCTACACTGGCAATAATATTTACTATAACATAGTATGAAAGATCTACGTTGGTGGAACAACATTCAGCTGTTTTATTAACAGTGAATTTTCACTTTGAAACCTGCTGTGCAATTTTTTAACAGGAGATATTAAAAAATTCCAACTGCAGTAATTGAAAGTACAGTAAAAAAAAAAGTCAACGGAGCAGAATGTGAGCCGAACATACAAAAATATGTCAGAGCATGCAGTGCATCACAAATGAAGAATAGAGCTGAGGAATGAATATGTGTGTGGGTGGTGTTGATATTTATTGGAGAAAGAAATAAACAATGTTTCCAAAAATGAGTTAAAAAAAAAAGGTTAAACCAATTTTGCATTTAAAAATGCACACTTTTCTGAAGACTTAAATCAAGCTGTTTTTTCTAAAGCCACGAACAAACCCCTAACATGTCAGTCCTTACATTCTCGCAGTCGTAACCGTCCCCTGTAAGCTCACAATTTTATTGTACAATTCATTGTGTAACAACAATAAAGCTGCTTTACCTTTTACCTCATGCTGTGCAGCCAAGAGTCATTGAAACCCACAGAACTTTGCAAATGAAACTAGAAATAACATTTTCTATGAAGCCTGTCTCTGCAGTGTATTATAACATTATGAAAATGTATAACACATTATAAAACGTTATGAACACACTTACAATGCATTATAGGTGGTTATGGTTATTGGTAGCTTTTGGTAGGGTTAACCCTAACCCTGCTTGTAACTCTGATTATACAGCACCATGGGCGCACTATAAGTATGGTCTTAATGAATTTTAGATGAATTTTTTAAGTAAAGCATTACCAAATTTGGTATCTCTACTAGAATTGGAAAAACATATTGAATAGAGAATAATAGAGAATAGAATAGAGAGAACTCTAATGACAAAAAATGTTGCACAAACAATTAGATTATTTGACTGTAATAGACTGATGCAGCCATAAAACAACAGAGTCTTGGGTTGCAATATGTCACTCTGTGTACAGATCTCCTGGCTTCACTGAGGAACATTAAAAAGAAATTGTATAATATCATTTTAATGCAAGGTACACAAGGTGAAAATAAGAGGACAGCTATTCATATTTGATCACAGCTGTACGTTGCTGAAATGTCTTCATCAGTGTGTCTTTGTTTGAGACGCTAACTCATTTGTGCAATATTATGTAAATAGCATCACTTGCTGGCAAAACATATGCTACTACATGTTGTCATTAGTATAGTTTGTGTTTAAAAGTAACACAAATGTGTGTAGGTGAAAATTAGACTCATAAATCAGCCCAAAAATTGCACATGAACTAATGATAAACACACAGTAGTTACACCTTTTCTGTGTGCCAAAGGAATGTGGTTTAAAAACATCAGAGATATTTGAAGTGTTTTGAAAGTTTCTCTCAGCACACACAGCTAAGGCAGACCGTGTTATACCGTGAAATGTTGTCTATTGTCACTCTGCCTTCATTACAGAGGCCGGTGTTCGATGTGAGCGCCGACCTTCCTTTCTCATTGTGGGCCGTCCCAGCAGAGATTAGGGGCCTGGGCTGCTGAATGGAGGCGAGAAGCACCTCTTTTTTTCCTCTGGATGCTTTCACTCATCATGAATGAGTGTAATTCTGGGAAACGTGCCCCATGAACAGCAGAGGAAACCTCTAAATCCAGCAGGGCTCCTGAGGGGATCTGTCTTTGACAAACGACTTCCCCCACGAGGGGAATGGAGCCTGCGGATCACTGAGTGCCGCTAATAAAAAGGGGGAAGGCGTGATCTTATGCGCTACTATCATGAAGCTTCTGGCTCCTTCTGTCTGTTTCTTGATTTCAATCTAAAAGGAAAGGTCAATGAGAAGTGATGCTGCAGGTAATTTATCTCCTCGTGCACTTTATATATGATATATCGTTCCACTTTCAGCCATATACTGTACAACAAACGGTGAACTAGGCTATTTACAGGTGTGTCAATCAATAATATTCCCTTGTAGCCAATGAACAGGGGAGAATAATGATAAAACAAACAGTGTTTACAGTTCTAGCACATTCCCGTCTCAAAAGGTCAAACATCAGAAACCTGCTGAATGAGTGACACTGACAGATGCTGTCAAATCTTGTGGGGGTTATACTGCCGGTGGTTAGCAGAGGGGCGGGGGGCTCAGGACGGGAACAGACAGCTGAGTGGGCCTGATGCTCTCCAGAGCCTAAACAGCTGAGACCAGGAGGCCCCGCGCAGGCAGCGGAGAGCAGCCGTTGGGACTCGGCTTTTTGATGAGGAAGGCCTATTGAGGAAAGGAGATGAAGTCTGTCTGCACACTCAGAGACGTTCTTTAAGCTGCACGGAAGCCATTACCCAAATCTCTGCAGAGTTGACAAGAAGCCGAGCGCAGACAAACTGGCTTACAGGCACTCAGCTAATAGACAGCCGCGCTCAAAATAGAGGAGGAACGACAAATGGTTCGGCACTGTATCTGAAACAAACAATGCACAACCGCTGCACATTATCACAAACAAGCGGCTCTGCATCTATTTCACCCGTAATGCTCCACAACGGTTTTGCAGTTGCACGACAGATATCCAGCAGTTGCATGGTAAGATTAGACAAACTGTGGCGGTGCAGTACCTGACTCAGTGCATTTCGGTTCAACAGTCTAACAACATACATTCAATTCAGTAAAACCATTCACCGTGAGGACCTCCTGCTCCCAGAGGAGGAAAAAAATTCTTTCTGACTGATTTCCAGAGTCAGGAATGCTAAAAGCTCTAAGACATACTTCATGGTCAGGCATCAAAGGATCTTTGGGGTACTCGAATGCTCAAGCTTTCATCTCCACTCTGCTGGTTAAGTAAGCTGTGAGTGAATGATGGGAACACTTCACACAGGGTAAAAAAGAAAAGAGCTTTATGTACAGCGGCTCAATTTTTTATGAATTTAGCATGAGGAAAACACAAAATTGACTTCAGCTGAGGAAAAGATGTTTTCTCTTTGAAGCTCTCCCTTGACAGTAACATTAACACCCATAGATGTTACACCTCTGACCAGAAGCTACACACCAGTCCCTGGAGCACTGCGAGTAGCGTGGGATGTAAGTGATCTGAGCAGGGCCTCCCTATAGACCAGGACACCTCCACACAATAACTCACTGAGGGTCAAGTTGAGCGCTCAGTGATGTGCTCAGTTACTCTCCCGCTGCAGAACATGACCTCTGTCGGGCAGGATCGCTCCACTGGGTCCACTGTCCTTTCTCCTGATAGGTGTCTGAGCAGCAACATCTGTTTTCAGGCTGTATTTACTAAACTTCAACAGGAGCAGATCCTAAGGCTCCCAGGAGGCTCCTTGTTGGGTCTGAAGGGCATATCAGCATCCACAATCCATAAAATGAGGCATGTTAGACGTAAGTGAGTGCTTTCAAGGCTGTCATGTCGTGTGTGTTGTGTGAAATTAAAGTCTTCAAGATATTAGGGATGCTTTTCCCTTTATAACCCTGTGCCTTTCTCTTATTTGAACTGAAGAGTTACAATTTTAACCAAGGCAGCAATATTACCTACATGTTTTATGCTAATGTAACATAATTGCAAACATATTTATTAGAATGAACTTCCTGGTTAAAACTGAGATAGCAAAAGTTATTCTTTAAGGAAAAAATGTCTTCCTTAGTCATGTTGCAACATCAAAAAGGTTTTTTTCACCCTCATATGTAGTTTTGGTAGCTGCATAAAAAGCTGATAGCTTGGTATTGTTGTTGCCAGCTAGCTAGCTAATTGAGCAAACATTGGCTTCATAATGGCTGAGTGCTAACTCCAGGTGTTTAATGTTTTGAGCTGACTTGTTTTAAAACCTGTAAAAGGGGTCAAAAATATGCCCTTGACGGGTATGTCACGATGTTGTGCTAAAAGAATGAGGCTAAAACTAACACTGTCCCAGGCAAAAGTTAGCATCTGTAAGTTAGCCCAATTGATGGTGAATGAAGCATATTTGTTTTTTTTGTCTTAGCTTACATGAAACAGTATGTTTTTATTTCAAGTTTAGAAAAGAAAAGAAAATGACGAAAAAACAATAGCCAAGTCTGGCAAACGCAGCTATAAAATTCCACAAATCCAAAAAGCGGATCAGAACTGATGCTAATGTTAAATTAGCCTATACTTTAGCATCTATGATGATGCTCCCAATAAACAGAAAAAGCATAGCCAGTGTATTATTTTAATTAGGCTTCTTTTAACATAATGAACACAAAAATAATAATAATGAAGGCTACTTAATAATAATTTCTGGGAGAATACAAGGCTACTGTAAGCTAGTTTGCTGGAAATGCCAGCAATTAGGTTACAACAGGCCTAATTTTTCTCACGGAAACACAAAAAGGGACATAAAACCTTTAAGAGATTAACAGGAACTTAATGGAGAACAAATAAGAAACTAATTGCTAGTAAACTATGAATAACTCCTAATCAAACTGTATAGAATAGCTTAGATAATGTGATGATAAAGAAATGAGTGAGGAAAAAATCAGGACCAACTTGATGATTGAGTTGTTAAAAAGTACTTCCATAATAACTCCTAATGGAGGACCTTTCAGGCCTTTTTTTCCCCATGATTTGGGATATTAAGTGCTTGTATTAATTTCTAAGAGAAATAATGCAAAATTTTAGCACTTAACGCCTCCATGGAGGATGAGGCTGCCATGGTGGACCATCTGGACACTGGACGTTCCACCATTTGGAGGTGAAGGATCACTTTTGCAAGATGCATACTAAGTAGAGACGGGATGATGCAAGATATTATTGTTGGTGAAAACAAACACGTTGACTTTGTACCATCCGTCTGAGTCCTTGTTGTTTAACCTGTTTCAAAGGTGGAGGAGTTTAACAAAGTTGTATTTGGTGAAAACAGTCTCTACTCCATCGAACTGAATGTCTTTGAACTAAATCAAATCAAACCTGCACAGGGAGCTGAGGAATTGAAGCTGGGACTTTTCTGTTAATGACTGTTCAGCCCTGGGAGGAACACAAATGAATAATAAATCAAGTACTTCAGAAAGGTGAGGAGACATGAGTCCCGTAGGGCAACAAATGGTTCATCAAAGTTCTGTCATTCCCTCATGACACAGCTATGGAGGGTCGATAAAGCGTGACCAAAGTCGCCTCTTGGACCGTGCCATAAGATAATGAGCGGAGGTGATCTGGCTGTCAGATAAGGTGAAAAACTCTGATGTGGCAACACCGTCTGTTGGAGTAAGAGAGGCGTGTTGTTTTCAAAACAGGAACACTGGTGGTCACTCATGGGTGCATGCATGTTCGTATGATACACAAAACAGTTGGGTTTGAGGGGCATCTCACCTTCAGGACAACGGTCCAGGAAAAACATTTGTTTCAGGTAAACACTGTTTGTTGTGACATGTAAAAAATGACGGAAGTAGCAGTTAAAGCATCTTAAGCTTTTGTAGTGGATGTGAGCAGGGTGGGCCTTTGTATGTGGGAAGATAAGATCATATTGCTCAGGGTTTTGTTTTGATTACGTCAAATTTGGAGTGATTTTGCAAGCACATGCCTCACCTGAAGAAGGAGGAGTCAGAAGTTTAAAAATTCTGGGAACTTGTCCAAATTGTCAAACTGATTTGACAATAAAACTTATCTCTAATTAATGGCTTACAATGGATCTAAAATGATTTATTCACCATTAAAAAGGCAGTTAGTTGCAACTTGCAAATGCTTTCTATACAAAAAAGTGATACCAATTCATCTTCAAGATGCAAAGCGCAAATGTTTTATTAAAAATGATTTCCTTTAAGAAAAAGAAGAGGGTTTGTTTTTGTTGTTTCACTGGGTTGTTAAGAGTGTAGTGATAATGCCACCTTGAAAAGGTACAAACAACAACAAGAACACATCAGCTAAATGGAATGGAAAAAGGACGAATGAGTGAACAGCATTTATTTTCAGCAGGATGTGGCGGGGTGTGCAGAATTAAATTCAAATATTTACCTGCAGCTCTGTACCTCCATTAAAAAGTGGGGTCGCTTTCCTCTGCAGGGACGTGCAGGTCAAGGAGACCGAGCGGGCAGACGCACTGAGCTGATGCTGATGACTTTGAGGCCAGCGGGCGACTCACAGATCTGGGCTGCGGTGAGCGGAGATCTGTCTGACTTTATTGTGAATAAAACATGCCGTGGCATGTTGGTTGCGACGATTGAGAAGGCTCCTTGCATTATTCATGTGGAGTAGCTGGTGAGGGTGAGGGGTTGGTGCTGGTGGTAGGGGGTGTTGTAAAAGAGGAGAAGAAGGAGGAGAGGTAGGGGGTTATGTGCTCTGCATGGGACATATGAAGGTGTAAGAGTGTTGCCAGGCTGTAAAGACCAGAGAAGGTCGTCCAACCAGCAACTGGACTCAGTCAGTCATCATCACCCTGAGGACGCTCTCCCAAACTGACAGCAATTTTCCTCCTCAATACTGCAGGAAGAAAAGGGGATCGATTGCTTTGACACATTAGAAAGGATGATCAACCTGGGCTTCACATAATGCCAAATATACATTAAATTTACAAAACGTGTGCAAAAAAATCCACATCATTGGGAGCCAGCCTTGATTCTGTACAGCTGATTAATAGATTTAGCCATATTTGATTGTAAATCAATACCAAGTGTTCAAACTGTGTGCTGTGATGTGTCAGAGAGTGATGAGAATGGGATGTGGGTGTCTGTAGCAGCCGCCGTGATGTCCTCGGCCCCACTAACCCCAGAGACGGGGTTCTCCCATAAGAGCTGAATAAGTGTTTTCCCTCTGCAGAGCAAAGCAGAGCCGGGCAGAGCGGAGGAAATGTGTTCCCGTCAGCAGCTCTTCTTCCAGTCAGGGAGAGGCCGACAGACAGAGCTGCGAGCCAAAGCTGATGCTACTGCACCACCTGCAGGTTCACAACCAGACCAAGTGTGTGTTTGCATGCATGCATGCATGTGTGTGTGGTACGCAGTGGATGTGATTAAGTCAAAATGATCTTGACATGGGGAACTTTTCTGCTAAATATCATTATTGTATCAGCCAAAAGGAGATGAAGCCAAAAAGAAATGAAAGAAACAAATGCACAACCTTGATTTTTTTTTTTTTCTTGGTGCCACCTTGATGAACCGCTGCATGAAGGTGGCTAAAGTGTCATTTTGTTTAATCTCATTTAAAAGAAGAAAAAAAGGCTTGTTTTGGTCATTGACAATATAAAACAGTGGTTTGTTGGATACAGATACGAAGATTGTAGGAAAGACAGCAGCTACAGTTGCTGTTATCCATTCATTTCTCCTGAGACACGCCCTGCAGTGTAGGTCAGTGATCAGAGTGGTGTGCAAAGAATATGCACGATAGTGAGTCATATCAGTCCTAAAATGATATGATAAAAACATTTATGATAATTCTTCCTAAACCTGAATCATGCTTGATGCTTTTGGAGTTATCTGCCACAGGATGCATTCATTTTCTTTTCTGCAAAACTGACTCTTACAATCAGAAACAAGTGCAATGATGATTAATAGCCCCACGTGCAGATATCTGCTCACCTATAAGTCTTATTTAAGCCTGGACATCTTTTACAACGCCCTTTCTAGTAATGTAAGATGATCCTGAAGCATGGCACGAAGGCTGGAGGTGGAGAAGAGCAGTGTAGCTGGTGCCAACAGGGCTTGATTACAGTAATGTGAACGCTCAGTAGCAGCTGGTGCTTTTCGGCTCTGGCTAAAGTCAGCAGCAGCACTGCACCGGCTGACACATCCCTCCCTCCTTTTAACACACACACATATGCTCACTCGCACACGCACAGAGAGAGAGAGAGAGAGAGAGAGAGAGAGACTGCCAGGTTTTTAATTC
>JAQFJA010000013.1:6774368-6785893 GCA_029874485.1 Naso brachycentron | reverse complement strand
AAATTTTAATGCAACGTGAACGGTGCTCTGCAGCGTTTTTAAATAATAGCTGTGTTTGCAGCTCACCCGTCACTCTTCTTCAGCAGGTAGCCTTTCTTCTCACTGCCAAACTCCTTGTTTCCCTGCAGCTGGTGCATGCTGTAGCCACCCTGCTTACTCTGCGAGTCCTGTGCAAAGCCACACGATACATGTGCACACAAACACCATGTTTAACACGCGTGGTACACAGTGACGCTGCTGAAAGACATGCAATTCACACACAAACACTGAATTAACTGATCTAAGCAGAGGGTCTCATCGAAAACTAAAGTAAGAGAACTAACAGGAAAATTAAATCCACACGGCATGCCAAACCACTCTACAGTCAGGCAGAACAGACAGATAGTTGCCAGCATGCTCAACATGCACCAGCACTTACTCTTCTAGACTTGATTCCAGACAAGCAGAAGGCAGAAGAGGGGGAGATAGAGGGGAGAGGTGTGAAAGATCCAGCTCAGGTGCGGTCGCTGGGTGTGAAAGAGTGTGTTTGTGCCCGTGTGCATGTTCTCTAAATGTAAACACTTAATGTGCTACGGAAAGTATAAATTAAATGTGAGAGGCCGCATCGATTGTATCATGCAGAACAGCCGACTGAGAGTGTGAATGTGCGAAAACAAACATACAGCTACAAAAAAGAAAGTCTGACAGTGTGTGCGATGTGCTGTTAGGTCAGGCAGTGAGTGGCTCTCCACTGAGCAGCCAGTGAGGCACAACACTGGTCACCAGCAAAGCCTACCACACACTGGCTACCAGCATGGTACAGCACTGGGCACTCGCTCTGTGCTGCAGGAGACAAGCTCCAAACCTGGTAGTGGCCAGAGTGAGAGGAGGTGCGTGGTAAAATTCATTTTTTTACAACAAATCTGCGCGGCACCTGGAGCAATATGGCTGGTATGAGTGAATCTGGTCTGCCATTGCTGTGTTTAGTCTGCGTTTGGCCTGTCATTGTGTCAAGAATATTTTAACTTCGGCATGGCGTGTCCTGATGTGACCTGCCTACCTCCTTCTGGTCCAGCTGGAGGGAGGACTTGATCAAATCCCGCAGGGCAGTCAGCTGCTTCTTCTCCTCATCCTGAGTTTGTTTGATCTGAGGAGAACAAACGCAAGGTTGAGGAAATGATGCACCGGCAGATCCGAGAGATTACTCTCTGTGTTAACATGAAGTGGTTTATTGCACTTTTAAAAACTTCCCACTGCTTTTTTCATGAAAACACATTCTGTGCTTACTGTTCCTCTGAGAAAACACTTTTTTTAAGATTATTCTGTCATTTACAAGCTGTCTCACACTCTGTGTGAATTTTTCAGGTATTCAAAAACAGTGAAAACGCACATTTGAAAAACAAAAAACAAAAAACAAAGCAGAAGTCCGACAAAAGATCCACAAACTATTCTGATCACTCTCCAATGTCAGGTTTTGTCATGTCGATGCCTGATGATCAAAATGTTGCTCTGTTAAATTCAATTTGCAGGAAGAAGTCAGTACAGTGTGAGGATCTCTTCATTTCCAGGTATTGTCTTTGGATATGTGAAGTTAACTCATGTTCAGGAGCTTCTAAATCATGACAGTTTATGCTTAGGTGCTACCTTCTCCTATACAAAATCTGCAGATTAATCGGCTGCTTCAGGATAAAGCACGGCAGTACTTCAATGACAGAGCAAACTCACCTTTTTTTTTGCATTTGCACTGAATGTGCTACTCTTTTCCTTTGCTCTGCATGTAAAACTTTTATCGGTTCATTTCTTTCATTGAACCAGTAATTTGACACCCAAAGAACTTCAATTCAAGGTCCATTTACTAGTTTTTTTCCAGAGCTTTAAAGAACCACACCAGTGTTACTACTGTACATGTCAATGTCCTTCATCAACATCAGCCATATAGGTTACATAAACCCCACCCATTTTTCCCAAAACAGTTTTGTGAACGTGACAGAAAATACCTGAAAATGTGTGACGTTAGTTAAAAAGAACATCTGTGTAAAAATCCGTCTTCACGCGTAATAACTTTCATCTCAACGGTTCCCAGCTCCCCTCTCTCTTTGCTCAGCAATTTTTGACCAAATAAACGCAGACGTTCTCTTTAAAGGGTGAATTACCTTTACCTAGCAACATTCATATGTCCTATAGTGTTTCTATACCCCGTTTCAACATGAGTGGCAGTGAATGAGGTTTAAAAATGCAGATCTTAGAATTTTAACAGCATTAGTAGAAAATAGGGGCACTCTGCTAAAAAGCAAAAAATAGACTGGTATGGTCCTTCGATCACATCAGTCTAAGCAAACCTCATCTGCTGAATAAAAGATAGACGAGAATCTGAAGAAACTATTAAATGGGCCTTGAATTGTAATTTTTCTTTCATCAGATCAACTTTATTGGTCAAATTCAGAAAGAAAAAACAAAAACACAGATGTGCACAAAATGAGCTTGGCTTCTTTAAAAAGGTAAAAGCATAAAAAGAGAGAAAAAAGTAAAGGAAAAGATGTGTGTTTACATTGTAGAGATCAGCTGCCAGCTTCTCGATGTACTGCTTCAGTTTATCAGCTGTCTTCAAGCCATCCTGGAAGAAACTGCAGAGCAAAGGTACATGAGAATCTCACTGACCTTAACATCTATTGTAATAAATTAGAGAGTCAGTCAATCGTTTAGGAGAATTACTACTTTGCAAATGTCAGGTCACACAGAGAGAGGAGGTTGGTGCAGTTTATGTTTAATGTATAGCTTGGCTCTATCCGGCATCTTTGGCTCTTGGCACGGAAATGTGCAGAGGTGCTTGGGACATCTTGGAATCCATTACAGATCTGTCGGCAGCACACACCCCAACGCAGCGCTGCAGCAGCAAATCACCACTAATGACCTTCCTCTTTCCAACCCCCTGCCCACCACCTCTCTTCTTCTTGGAACACATCTCTCCCTTCCTCCGTTCATCACTTTCTCTCTCACATCTCCCCGGCCTGTTTTCTTTCAATCTGTACATCGAGGATCCCACATCTTTCCTCCCACTACATGCAGTCCTCCATGTCGATTACTGTCAGCCTTGTAGAATGTCGAGTTGTGTAGTGCGTTGTTATAGCAATGTATAACTAAAGTGTACTGCTGCTTGTATATTAAAGATTCACCTGGGTTGACATTTTGCCGCTCTGCTGTACTAAGCAACAATAAATGTATTTGAAATTACTTTTAGTTATAATTCAGTGGTGAAGTCCAATTTTTTGCAATTATTGGTATTAGCTGAGTCTATTGTAAGTTGCATGGCTAACAATTAAAGCTGTCTATCAGGACACACAGTAACTTGAAAGCACCTCTGGACTGTCTGTGGTTAAACTGGCCTCCGTCACTGCCTAAAGATGTGTTCAGTTCTATTACAGCCATTTTAAACAGAGGCAACTAAGCCTGGCAGAGTTAGCAGCAGTTAGCATTTCCTTTAGCATCAAGTTAAGCTGCACTAGCTGTGCCACTGTTTTCCTACAGGGAGAGCGGTGGCGCCCAACTAGGCAGAAGCACTACCCTTGACTCAGAGTCACCACTGAGCACTGCACTCAAAGTTCGACTTACTTAAACCTTAAACAACAACTTGATTGCTGCTGACCTTTTAAAGCGCAACCAATGAGATAACAGCTGTATATGACGTGGCCAGAGGCGATACATGCAAGCAGAGGGGGTATTGGTAGAAAGCGTAGACATGGAAGAAAAATTATAGGTGAATTATCAGACTATGTCACACTAAGGTCAAGTGGTGTCGACTGTGCATGACGGTTGCAAAAAGAGCTGTGAGTGGTTTAACACTGGTCGTGTTGTGCAGTGTTAAACTGTTAAAAAGTAACTTAAATTTTAAATAAAATCATCAGATCACATTCCTCTTCATGCTAATCGCAAACATCTTTGGTTGAAAGCCATCAAAAGAGACGATGGAACGAGAGCCAAATTAAAATACCCGATTTTGCAGTGCTCCTTTCATTTCAGGTAAGTTAACATTCAATAAGCCAGTCTGTTGTGATATGCAGAGACATCTTAAAACCAAAATAGAACCATATCACGCAGGAGTAGTTCTGTAACCATCTTCCTATTTTTCGGCTTTCTGCAACCAAGCCGCACGCTCACCCACAATGTTTACTAACATTTAATTGGTCTATACTGCTGCCCCATTGCTTTTTGCCCAAACCTGACAGGAGGTGAATGAGGAGGTTAGAGCAAATTTGTTATCTCGTGAAGGGCGTTTTACACTACAGCTATCTGTCCAGGGGATATTAGAAGGAAAACAGAAAATATTTCCTGCATTAAATAAGATCAAATTAGTGGATAAAGTAATAAATTTGTGTTTTGGTACAGAGGTCAGTGAGGCCCAGCCCCAGAACGTTGATGGCATCCATCTCATCCCATTGCGTCACCATAACAATTTGAGAAAGCATTCACTAGATGCCAAATTACTATAAGCCCTGAGTAAAGGATGAGTCATCAGCATTTTTATCAGTTTCCAGAAAATTATTAACTCTACGATATCCTTAAAAATACCTACAAAGGGACTTTTTTGTTGTTGTTCGGGCCCATATGTGATAAAAAACACTCAAAAATTAACTTCACATTATATGAATTTTAAGTGCTGCAGCTTGATTCAACAGCTGCAGTACTATGATTCAATGATTTCTGTTACTTGGGAGCCTTTTGCAAAGCTGGAGACATTTTGCTCTGATCAATGTCCTTTTTGCAAGAGTCCATGTTTTCCTTTGGTGGGTAAAATGAAGCAGTTGACAAATTACCATCTGTAACTTGCTGAATGAAGTGGTTCAGATAGCAAAAAGGAACACAAATTGTTTTCTTCAGGCTGCGAGCAGTCCCACACATCCTTCAGTTCCCCATCAAAGCCTTTATGCGTCTAATCCGTCACTGCTGCAGCTTTTCTATCCATCAAGGCCCAGGTTGAACAGATTACATGGAAGTATATTGTTTTGTCTCAGTGTTATGACAGGGTCTAGCGACGCTGAGCGAATATTTGTCATTCTGTCACTGGCCGTTGTGGAGCTGTGGTTCTGGCACGGCGAGCGCCCGCTTATTTACCCACCAAACCCCACAGCTGTCAGAAAACATCTGCATGATGACCTGTGAATATTTATGAGAGTTCTATAAACGACTCTGTGCGCCCTCGAGATCTGTGAATCACATAGGAGATAGAAAATTGACATCAAGAGCTGCAAAGATGGAGAGGTGCACAACCTTTTTCTGTGGCGTGTTTTGAAATTCATTTCTCAGCGGGTTCGATGCACACAACAGGGGAGCATCACACACTCAGGTTCAGGGGGATTAAGGTGGTACTTACTTGCACTGTGCGTGGTAATACTTTATCAGGTTCTGGAGGAGGTCCACTCCTTTCTTGGTCTTGATCTCGTTTACTTTGATCAGGTACTGCAAAGCAAAGAAAGGAGCAAAGTTCAGCCAGGAGGTAAAATTCAATGGATTTCTTGGTTTTAATGGAGTATAACGTGGCAGAAGTGCTACACACAGAATAAAGGCTCCTGCTCTGCCATAGACGCCCAAGAGTATGAACACTTTGCATTATGATAATCGCATCTGAGTGCATGTACACTTTATGAAGGCTTTGATGTACGAGCCAAGACCGCTTGACACTGTAGGAGTGAGAGACCAGACTGGTAAACACACTTCTAATACAAGAGAACACCATGCCTTCGCCTTGATCTAAATAAAGATTCAAAAGGATGATGAGAAATATTTTACATTAGCATTATAAAGAAAAAGAGAATTGCCTCCAGAAGAAGTGCTTTGTGGACTGTATGCTTAGTCTGGGTGTCTGAGGATTAAAAACAAACAAGAAGTCTTAAGACGGCGCTTCCCACCAAACAAACGAACGAAAGATAATCTGAGCTAATCCCGCAGCATGCCAATCCACAGAGATTTACAAAGAGTCACGGCTGCAGACCACTTTCAGCTCCACAGCAAAAGTCTATTAGACAAAAGCTTTCTGAAGCCTCCATCACAAACACAGTTTCCTATTGCTCCTGATACCACGTGTGTGGATGCACGTACGTTAGCATATGCATGAGTGCACGTGTCTGTGCATGTATGTGTGTATGCATGCATGTGCTGTCCCTTTGTCTGCCTGACAGTGCCCGTTGGATGGGAGATTATCCACATTTTGTCTGAGCTCTGTGTGGGTTCAGCGATGCCGCATGTGCGTGTTTGGACTCTTTTGTGTGAATGAGCAGCATCGCTCGCACTGCTGCCGCGTCTGAGCAGAGCATAATGCAGCCTGCTGAGCGCTGCCTTTCCACACTCCTTTACTGACAGCGTAGGATGAAAAGGGTGAGAGTGAGAGCATCCTGTAATGTGGTGATTGAGTAACAACGAGAGAGAGAGGGGGAGACAGAGAGAGCGTGAGAGCGCCAGAGTGCAGCACACGGAGAGAAATGAGGTTAAGCGGGATGAACAGATTGTACCACTGACTGCAGCAACTGTCCTCACACACAGCAGCAGCAGCGACAACAACACTCGCATTTTCAGTGATGACTGCTGATTTAATCACGATGGTCATTCCGGTTGTTGAGGCAACTTATAGACTTTGATCTTAAAAATAAAGACAAATCACATAAACTTGTCAATTACGTAACCTAAGATATGGTCAGATTAAGCAAATGTTTAACATAAAAGACAGATATTCAATGTGCAATAGATATGACTGATATAAAAAGTATCCTTGACAACAATGTACTGTGTCATTTTATTGGGATATGAAAACTGTTTGTTATAAAGCTGCAGCTGACAGTTAGTTCCATTAAAGGTTAGTCTTGAAAGTTGTTGTCCTTATTAATTTCTTACAATTAAGTCAAAAACAGCAAAAAAATGCATGTTATAATTTCAAATAATTTAAAAATACTTGTACTTTATCAGCCTAAAAGTCAAAAACCTTAACATACACATTTTAATATCACAAATGACTAAAAAGCAGCAAATTCTTAAAACTGGCTAAAAGAATTTTTGGCATTAAAAGGAGAGATTTGATTTAAAAATTCAAGACCAAATTAGCTGCCAATTAATTTTCTGTACATTCACAGATCGATCAATGACAACCGAAATTTTTTCAACTGTTATAATTCTTGTTAAAGTAAATCATCTGTGACATTAATCTGTAATCAAAACCAGGTAATCAAACATATGAAAAATCAAGGATCTTTGTCACACTAATGCAGAATCCTACAGAAATGGATGAAAACAGAGGCAGGACTTTGCAGATCAGTATAAAGGCAAAGATGTGGAGTTAGATCCAGGCCACTGAAGGGCATGAAAGGATGTTTTTGGGGGATATAAACTTACTAAATATGTAATTTTGTTGAACAGAGTTGAGTTTTCATGGGTTAAATCAGTTCCTAGGGAGGAACTGTAATTTAATACTTAAAAAAAAAAGAAAAATGACGTGCTGAAATTTTTTTGTTTGTTTTGCTGAGGTCACTGTTAAGGATACTACACCATGAGGGAGGTCTCAACCCGTGAAACAGTGGGAGACTTGAAGGGAAGGCGCACAGGGAGAAGCATGTGAGGTGAGAGGGGCAGCAGACGGCAGGTGTTCTTAAAACAATGGAAAGTTAATAATTGGACTTCGGCTCACTGATCTGACACGTTCACCAACACAGACAGCAGTAACAGGCAGCGGTAGTGGGTCTGACTCACAGCTCATTTAAGGAACTTTAGAACCTTTTTCGGCAAGTTTGCTGCAATTTGGGCTTTAAATAGTGTTTCTTCATGTCAAATCTTGTATATAGACATGAAACTTAGATTTAAAGATTCAGAAAAAATATAAATCCACTGAAAAATCATAGATAAAAACCTTTCCACTAACAAAATAAAATGTTTTCTTTGGTATAAAAACAATTCAGTGATAGTTTTCCATACATCCATGGATACTGTGAAAAGACAAGCTGCTATTAGCTAATTTAGCAATCATTTAATCTTACCAGTTTGCCAAAATGTGTACATAAAGCCAAAAAGCAGGGCTAAAGGTGTAGACCACAACTTAATTTTGTGAATCTGCAGAGATATTTTACCTTCTGTTTACAGCCTCATAAACATTGGCTTTATTGCCCAAATAGAAGATTGATTGTTATAAATATTTGCAATAATTACAAATTTGTAATAATGACAGTTCAGCCCCAGTAACAACAGAAGGGATCAGCTGCGCTAGCTTGTCAATAAACCCAACATAAGTGGTATGAGCACAGCAACCAAGCAATTTAGCATTTAGCATTAGCATTCTAGGAGTTAAGGTATTACTAGGAATGTTAAAAGTTCTTGTTAAATGAGGGTTTCATATTGGATGGCAGCAAATTCATACGATTCTTACAAACTTCGGTGATTTCACTTTGAGTGAAGTTGCTCTACAGACAACAATGTCTTTGGTTTATAAATAGATCAAGTATTGAAAGTATGAACACAGGTGGATAATGTGGGCAAGTAAACACCACTGAGTCACCGTGAGAAGAGGGCAGATCAGCATGGCGGGGCACAAAAGACTGCAGCGAGTGTCGTAGTGAATATTTCACACAAGCGACAGCAGCGCAACAAACATCGGTCTATTATGTAATTTGAGTAAAAAATCCTAACAGGATAAAACAGTGAACGAGGCGTAGGCGTCACCACCCACCACTAGAGAGGTTTTTGGCAAAGCAGAGCGAGCTCTAACAGTTTGTTCTGATCCTCATGGGTACAAAAAGAGCTCAAATTTGTTTTAGACTCAATTCTAGCTGTCAGATTTTGTTTGAGCAAAAAATCCTACAAGTTTACAGAACCAAAGATATCTGAAAAATCACTTAATTAAAGGAAAACAGTTTGAGTCTCAGGCACAAAGGTCAGCAGCGACAATGTCTGACTTTTTTAGCATTATATTTTCTAAACCTTATCTTACTGTAACAAAAATTTTCAGTCTAGCATTGAGGCCAACAGCCTGAGACTGTTGCAATACAGACCTTCCTAAATTAATGTAGGTACAGCTGAATCTTTTGGGGCAGCTCTTATCCCTACATGTGGAGCTGCACGAGTGTTAAAGCCATTCTATAAATTATTCAAATCATCTGAGAGAAAAAGTCAACTGAAGCTTAAAATCTGGTTTAACAGCAGCTGCTAAAGAAGACTTCACATACTGTGGGATTTTAATAAGTGGGTGTTCAAACTAAAAATAGCACTGCGTTGGTGTAGCTAAAGGTACCAATAAGAAGATGAAATATGTTCCCTGGAAGGACAGTTTGGGTGATGGATCCGTGAGTTTGAAGGCTTTTCAGATGCTCAAACACTCCACAGTGATGTATGTATCATATGAAAGAACAGCATTTCAAAACTCTGGAGGGTTATCAAGGTAAAAATCTTTCAATTGGAATCTAGGTATGGTGCAAATAGGTGGCATGTTTCTTTCACTTATTTTCAAAACAAATGCTCATGCTAGACTAGATTTTTTCGACAGAAAGCAGTATCGCTTTTGCCCACACACGCCACTACATCAATACAAAATGAAAGTTCCTCAGAAGGGCTTGACACGTAAATGTGAGGGTAATTTTTACAATTTCAAGTAATTTACGATGGGAAAACAACATAAAAGACTCATACAAGGACAAGTGGACAGCACACAACGCTGTGCTGTAGGGGTTTGACCCGTGATTACTGCAAGCGAAGCCGACCAAAAATGCTTTACAGCTTCACGTTACAGCCTACCTCGCACATCTGGAGCTGGAAGAGACGCCGCTCTTTCTCCATCTCCTCCGCGATTTCAGCCCCGGTGATCTCCGTGCGGATCATCCCGTGTTGCTTGGCGTGTTCTCGCTTCTCCTTTTCTATCTTTGTACTGACACAAAGGAGAGGGCGATTACTGAATAGATGCACTTCACATCCTGATCATGCGAGTAGTTTTGTGTTCTGCAACATGTGCAATGTGTTCTACAACAATCCTGGAGGGTCCAGACAATATTGCTGCACATTATTAACAGTGTTTGATTCATTAAACAGCACTCCAATGAGCTACATGGTGCAAATAACAGCAAACTTTAATTATCCACTTACAACTTGGCCTCGTAGTCTTTCCATGCTTTGTCAAAGGGCTTCTTTATGTCCTGCAGAAACACAGGAGGACAAGCATCAGCAAACTACAAAGAGGTCACCGGGGGGATGGAGTTATTTGCAGAGTTGGATTGCTCCCAGAGTGCCAGCAAATGCCTCACTCCGCTCACAATTTATGCTACGCTCCACAAGCGAGTGGCCACGCCCCTCCTCGTACCCCCAACATCAAGGGTTTGTGACCCAGATACTCGCCACTCGCCTCAAGCACAACACAAAGGCAGTGTTTACTTCTGCAAGATTTACAGTGCGATCTTTTGAACTGAGAACTCTCCCTCGTCCCTCCTCTCTGCTCTCTTATACTCGTGCAGAAGTTTGAGAGATTAACAGAGAGATGTGCTGACGAGGCATCTATTTTCCCCGTCCCGCCGCTGAGCGAGGCCATGGGGGGCCTTTAAGAGTCAAAAGAGATGCAGATAAAAAACAACATCTGGAAGTGAAAGTTTTACAGTAAATCTTACCCCTTTTACGCCTTTCAGATCGCCCTTCAGCAGTGAGTCCAGAGTGAAGATCACATTGTGGCTGAGGCTCTGGAGCTGAAAGAGGACACACACAGGGAAGGAAGAAGAACATGGGGAGTTATGATGTAGCTGCTGTCAAAAGAAACCATGGCTAACATTTTGTAACACAGGACAAAGGCAGACATATATGGTTAAGGCTGGGGGAATCCTATTTTTCCCTTCTTTCCCTCAAATTAAAAGACTAAAAAACGTCAATGAACTGATCTAACCAATAAGTATTCGCTCACTTTTTGGTATCCACCATCTTGCTAAATATGTTGCTCTGTGGCAGCCAAATGCTCTCTATATTCACCAGCAAGTCTTTAACCTCAATGTAAACCGGGTTTAAACAGAGATGTTTTGATTAAAAAGCTGCTTGGGGCGCCCCGTGTACAGAGGCTGTGTCCTCACTGCAGCGACCCCTGGTTCAATAACACTCTGCTGCCCTTTGCTGCCTGTCATTCCCTGTCTCTTTCCCCCATTTCCTGTCCAATTCTTTAGCTGTCTTATCAAATAAAGGCCCAAAAAGCCCAAAACATCTTTTAAAAAAAAAGAAAGAAAGAAAGAAAGAAGGAAGGAAAAAGAGCCCCTTGTTTCTTATGGAAATGATACTAATGAGAGCCATGACAGTGAACCAAAGCAGCAAATTTACAGGGAATAAAACCAAAACAATGAGGTAAAAGATGCTAAAATGCTAATATAGGTTGAGAGACCTGCAAAATCAGATGATAATTCTGTAACATTTTACTAAAGCATCCATTTATATTGCATTATGAACCTACTTACCATGCCTTATGATGCACCTACACTGCTGTACTATCATACCGTAGTTATAAGCAAGGTTAGGGTTGACCCTAACCCTGTCCAGAGCCCCTGACCATAACC
>JAQFJA010000013.1:6700532-6711312 GCA_029874485.1 Naso brachycentron | reverse complement strand
TCTATGAATGTTTATACCTCACACACAAACTGAGATACAGCAAAATCAGCAACTATGTTTATTTTAACGTCTTTATATTGTTTGTTAGCTTATTAGCTTTTAGCTGACAGTGGCTGACTCAGCATTAGCGACCGTTCTAATGTAAGCTCTTACTCCCTGTAGACTACTGACAAGTCCACTCTGTGCTGGAGGTCCCATGTTTCTTTGACTGTGATTGGTTTAAAATTTGGGTCTGAACAAATCCAGCTTGAATAATCATACATTTTGTGGCATATTCATCAAAGATTTGACAGAAAATGAGAGGCTACTGGGGGATGGGAGCAAGTAGACTCGAAAGGGGACATTGTGGTTTATGGTCAGAGGTTGGGTTCCTCCATCAATAATTTTTAGAGGCCTTAGGAGGCAAAAGAACCCCAAGTAGTCTTTAGAGCTGAAACTGTTCGTATGACAGAGGACAAATAAATGTATTTCATCAAACCATAAATCAGTCAGATACAAAATGTTTTAAGCAAAAGTTACAAAAATTCGCTGGTTGTGGCTTCTCAAATGGGAACATAAGCTGCTTTTGCCTTTTTCCATGATAGTTGAATGAATATTTTTGGGTTTCAGGCTGCTGGTCAAACAAAACATCACTATTTTCAGATGCACACAAAGTAATCGATATTGACCTAAGTAGGCCTACTACTTTATAAATGTCTCGTTCTGAATGTGGCTTTTATTTCAGCCTTTGCACAGATCCTGAGCCTTGGCATCACTCTCTAATCCTCAAGTACATTGAGAAGGTCAAAAAGACGTTGTGGTGTTTGTCAAATCTTTTTATGTCTTAAAATCAGAGGAGTGGCTGGACTGAGTTCTGATTTCAGGCGGAAGTCAGTTTTAATCAGTGCTGATGTTGGGCGTGCTGACAGCAGGTAGATTTATACACTGAAACGAGATGAGGTATTGTCTCTGTGACAGGAGCGGTCATTACAGGGGCTTCGGTGCTGAAGCCCTGCGCAGAGACAGACTTTAGGTAACAATGGAGCAGGTGATTGATGAGCCAGATGAGTGTGTCCTCTCAACAGACCAATTAACCTTGATGAGGCTCTGGCTGCTCCAAGCCAAATATTTCCCTCTGCTTATTTTCTTTCATGCTTCTCTCTCTCCTTCTCCTCTCTCTCCTTTTTCTCTCCCCCACATTTTAAGATGGAAAAGTCTTGTTATAATAGTTGCGGCAGGTTCCTCGCTGTGTATACTGCAGAATGGAGAAATATTTATACTACGGGATATGGGATGATTCGGCGCAGTCTGTTAGCTTGTGGCGACGGATGACGTTTCCATTCCCCTCATGGGCGAGTAAAGCAAAGTAAGCTTGTACATGTATAGATGCATTTACACACACAAGAATATATAGAAATGCGCTATATGCAAACATTGTTGTGGTTTTCGAAGGTCGTGGTGTTCCTGCCTCCTGGCAGCAGTGTGTGTGTGTTGTGGGGGAGAGTGTTTGGCCGAGGTCTGGCTTTAGGACTGATGGGTGGGCTGAAGGCCTGGCTGAGGTCTCTTCCTCTTTCTCTCTCATTATCTGCCTTACCTCCCCATTGCTGTGTTGCTTCTCTGGCTCGTGTGTGTGTGTGGAGGTCAGTGAGCACCACAGTTAAGGGAGAAGCCTTCCAGCGCTCTGCGTGGGAAACCCCGACAACCCAAAACATAATACAACACAGTGTAGTTTTGTCATGTGTTAAATGTGAGTATGTTTGTGTGAGTCATTGGACCTTTGAATGTAAACTTCACCTTTACTCACATTTGGACTTTCATGAAAACGGGACTACTTGCTTACGTGGCTAGGTCACACAAACTACTTTTAGTGGTATCCGTACATGCAGAATACGCAAAGTGACTTTTAAAAATTAAAAACAGCTTTTTAAAACACAATGTCACAGTTACTCTGGATAATCAAAAGACCTTGCCGAGATCAGTTCTCAGTTAATCCACTTGCTTGTGATAAATCTTAACTCTAAAGCCTGTTTTATGCTTTCGTGTTGAATCTGCGTAGCCTCCACATAGGTGCCTGGCCTACGCTGTAGCCTACGCCGAAGCTTGGCCTGCACTTCCCCAGAAATGTCGTTGCACGTTGCAGCAACGTGGACCACAGCAACTGTGACAATCCACTTCGTAGTCTTGCATTTCCACAATTCACCCTCCCTCTGCCTCAAACTGTTCAGTGGTTGTACAGACTGTCTCCTCCAGTGTATTTTCTCCCTTCTGTGTCGCAGTTCCTGATTTAAAAGTATCTTTCATTGCACATTTATCAGCTCCAACATCGACACGATCTGCTCAGCTGCACTCGCCATTGTTTGAGGTAACAATGAACACATCAGGGAAGTCAACAGAGTGGCATTTTTTGACCTAACTGCAGAGAAACGCAGACATGCCGATGCACAGGTACAAATGCTGTCAATGGTGTAGGCCACTTGTGTTGTTTACAGCATAGGTTCTGCATGCAACCAAAGCAAAAGCATAAACCAGGCTTAACACCAGCAAGCCTGTAACCAAGCGCCAATCCCCGTGTGTTGCAGTAGAGGTGAATCTGTCAGTACGTTTACATGCACAGTTTAGTTGAGCTGTGGTTATGCTCAATTAGGTCATTTGATTAGTCTACTGTCCTTGTCCAAGTATACAAGCCCTAAGAGAGAATCGATTTATTGTCCGAATGTGCTACCATATGCCCCGTTCAGCTGGTTGGTATCGGACCTTTTACCAGTTAGCCAAACAAGCCACAAACAAGTAAGCAAGCAGCTAGTGGAATCCATGTTGAACAGTAAAAACATGGAAACTTTACAGCGTTAGCTCGACATAGAGAAATTCATCTTAGTATGACTTCAGCCAGACTAACATGTTTACATGCATTTTAAAAGTCAGAATTTCTCCAGACTATCACAGTAAATCAATTTTCTCTAATGTCATGTAAACACACTGTGTCCTAGTCTTCCCTGAGTGAATGTACCTTAGCTACCTGGAGGGGTGTGTGTGTGTTTAAGTCAAACCTCACCAGATCAATGTCCAGTTTTCCGTTGCCAGCTCTCATAGAGTTAATAAGGATATAGGCCTGATATTAGGATCAGCAAAATCACATGAAGGATTGATAAAAAATAGACTCAATTATTGTTCAATCCATAAACTGCAAAGGACTGCAAATAATAACTTCAGATGTCATGCTTTGCCCGACCAATTGTCCAAGTTACAAAGATATTTACATCATATAAATCAGTGGAAATCCATTAGTAGACTGAAAGCTTCTCTTTTATAAATAATGCGACTAGATTGTATCCCATTTGTACTGTCAGTTTGGACAACAGCGTCTGCCAGAAGAATAAATGGAAAGTTTAAGAAATGATAAGAAAACTAACAAATGTTCTCCTTACGGGAACTAAAACTAGAAGATGATTGACACCTTTTGCTTGAAAAATGATTGAAACAATTGATCATTGACAAACTATTAAAAAATCTGCCTATCAACTAATCAGGAAGCAGACCAATTGTTCAGCTTTAATCCGTAACACCAAGTATATGCATGAAAAACAATCAAATTGATGCGATTAATTCAGTAAACTGAGTTTCATTGTTGTGCTCTTTATTAATATATTTTTTTTAATATTACAAGAAAACATTAAATAACTTTTATTAGTTTATACTGAAAACAAACAACAGAATTGCTGTCAAGTCATTATGATATGATTCTCCTTAAAGTCAGTAGACATAAATATTGAATTATTGCTCAGCCCTCATATTAACATACAGTATTATCTCCTTCATTACTTCACGTGCATGTGTTACATTGTTAATTGCAAACATCATATGGCAATTTGGGAGTAATTTCTTTTATCAAAGTAAACTAAATATATCTATGTCAAACTGGGTTTATGGTGTAGTTGATGATACTAAACAATAAATAGATAAACGATCTTCACTTGTATTGGATTTATAGAAACCTCATCTTCCGTTTTTAATAGATTTTAGGACTCTAATCAAAGCCTTTAAAGGTCCATGTAAGAACCCACAGATTCATATGTTTAGCACGGAGTCGGTTAAGTTTGGCCTCTTTAAATCCCTCCAGAGATGCCAACACACTTCTCAGATATCCATCCACATGGCAGATTCGGTTGCTGGCTGGATGGCTGGCAGAGCTCCGGGCAGAGTGTTGGAGCCCATTCAGCAGGTCAGATTATAGAGTACCACTCATTGTGAGTGTATGGATGAGGGGGATATTCATTTTACACATTATCCAGCTACGGTTCTCTGTATCTGTTATCTGAAAGGCTCAAATTCTCCAGACAGACGCTTGTAGCAGAGGTCTGTCCGGCTGCTGAGGGTTTAGTCTGATGCCTGTGTGGGTGCTATTGTCCAGCTCAGGTTGTGACTGGACAGAAAGAGACGGAGTCTGCTAAGATCCACAAGGTGACAACATTCAAGCAGGAAATCCAGACCATATGTTGTCTTATCCTCTCTCTATTGGAGACCCTTCTCAGTTGCTCCCCTCCCCCTCGCTGACCAAACTGCCGGCCAGAGTGACAGCAGCGCCTGCTCAGGCTTCTTATCACTGGATCTCTGCTTGGTCACCAAGAGGGCACATAATATGTCAGTTGTAGCCCTTTTGTTTGCTGTCGAACTCTGTTTTGAGTTATTAAATCCGTCTGTGAATACATGCAATTATGTTTTCACCCAGTTTAATATCTAGTTTTGATATTGAGCCTTCCCTGCTGTTCATTACCTCCTTCTTTGTTTGTTTTTGTGGGGGTTTCACGTGTGTTTGTGGACAGTCTAAAGATCAAATCTTATGTGTGTACGTACGTACCGTAATCAACTTTCAGTGGTGACCAACAGTGTAAAATATTGGAAAAGTCGTGAGCCTATAAGAGGTTATGAAAGTCCTGATTTGTATCCTTCAGCTGTCCTTGTCTCTCCAACATTTCCCTATTCTGTCGCAAAATTTAGCGGGCAATTTCTTTGCCAATTTAATAAAGAATTTTTCGTTTTTTTTGCAAGGCAGTGGTTAAAGATTAGGGTCTGTTAAGTCATGGCTCTGCTAAACAACTTTGGATGTTCCTTTAAATAATAGAGAGGCATAGAGAAAAACAGACATCTTTTATGGTTTGAAACGTCCAATGTGACAAGTTGTCTGTGCTTTGTAGAGTATTTATAGTTTGGTATTAACTGAAAAACCATCAATGTTTTTCATGTTTTTGGATCAATTTATCAGAATTTACCTTGACTTTATGCTCACTACTTCATACCTACTACTTTACTGCATTTATCTGAAGGATATATTTATTTTGTAGATTAATATTTTATATACAAACCCTGTGATTAGATTATAAAATATGCATTGTTATAGATTGAAACAGAACAATCAGAGCTGGATTAACCTGCAACGCAGCCACATGGGAAAAGTAAACCATGAACCCTTCATCAGAAATCCTGCGTTCTCAAAGGTAGCTTTAATTTGATTAAATGCTAAATTATTTAAAAACATGCAGCACGTGAGGATAATATCAACTAGGGCTGAGTGGCTTATTAAACATGGCTTAGCAAACTCGGCCATCGCTTTGAAAATAGTGAAACTCAGCTTGCAAAATTTCATTACAGCTACACCCAACATCTCTTTTGTTACCCCTCATGTCATTACATTAGTTGACAGGTTTGGTTCCTTTCGTATGAAAACCTGGCTGTCTGAATCCGTGACTTTCATTGGACAACATCAGTACCAAGTTTAGAAAAATTTTAAAAAGCCCTGATGTGGCTTTGACTGCTTATTTCTCTTATATGTCATGTAGCAAGCAAAAGAATATATGGACATTTTAACAAGTTAAAAACTTGATTTCCACTAGAAAATATAAATTTGTTTTACTTTAGATTATGCTCTAGTGGTGCTTGTGACCAGACAAACATGGAATAAAGTAAATTACCAATAAGAAGCTGTCACTAAGATGTTCTGAGGCCTTTTTTGTCTCTAAAAGTTTTAAGGTAGCTGTCCACTTGGTATGTAATTACTTAAAATCAGCCTGTTCTCAACAGAACTACTGTATTAAAGTGTTGCATACAGGTTAAAGCGTCAGTAATATCCAATAATATAATATATATGAGTTTAACACTGCCATGAAAACCTTCTAATCTTTACAGTAAGTATTTTTGTTACTATAAGCACATGTTGCTGCTACACCTCTGTGCTAATGGAGTATTTTAACATTATTGTATTGCTACTTTTACTTTTGTAAAGGATTACATTTATTCTGTCAGTGCTGATGTATTTAAACAAATTATACTGCAGTTCAAGGACTGGCTACTCTCTGTAAATGTGTTGAGGTCCTCACATAAAGTAGGTGGTCTGTGCTCCATTTGGGCTCAAAGGATTTCTCTTCATCACATGAGCTCTAATTTAGTTTCAGACAATAAACTGAGGCGGGAGGCAGCTGTTGCCATGAGAGTGACAAGCACAGGTGAGAGTTCCCCAGTTGTTCCCAGGCGTCAAGACGAGAGTGTGGGACTGTGGACTCTGACACTGTTTGCATTGTTTAGGAGGAGTGTGTGTTCAAGTGTGTGTGTGTGTGATAGGTTGTACACACTGCAAAATAATCTTCATTTAGTTTATTTTTCAGCTGTCAAACCTGAATTTTGTTTAAGAGACAAGAGAACAAGAGGAAAAATAAAGACAGAAACAAAACAACGCTGAAATCAATGTTAGTTTTGTTGACACGAGACAAAATAAGGCAGATCACTGCTCCTGTATTGAATGATTTGGTTCTGCTGAACTGACTTCATCTCATTCCACTGGCAGATTAATTTTACTTTTTAGGGCTCAAAGGTTGCCAGTGCACAGGCTCTGTATTTCATGCTCATCTCCTGTGTCAGCTGTCTAACAAAACAAATCTCATATGACACGGCAGTTCTTTTTCAGCTTCAGATGCTGGTTTCTTTCACGTTTGCAGAACCAGATGGAATAAAGTTTAAATCACAGATATTGTTTAAATTGAAATAAACTGAATTAATTTATTTGAAACTGCTTTATGTATGTTCTACTCTACTAGCTCCACTGTTTTTTGATATCTAAAACCTAACGTCCAGCCGACCTGTAATAAAGTCCTATGTTATGAGTTTTAATGTTTTGTTTTGTTTTTTGCTTTTATGATCTTTTAAATGAATGTAAAGTGTCTTTGAGTACCTTGAAAAGCGCTATATAAATAAAAATGTATTATTATTATTATTTATTAAGAATAGCCAAGATTGTTGGTCAGCCATCATTTGGCTATGGACTATCTTCAGTATGTTGTAAATCAGGAGGTGTTTATTTGGACATCTGCATCGACTGTTCTTCATATACCAGCAGATATTGTGGAGTATCTTCTGAGTCTTTAATCAAAAATGAACACAGCCTGTTCTCCAGATAAACCCCTTGCTCTCATCACAGGAGTGAGCAGTGGAGGGGGGCGACCCGGATTAAAGGTTTCCGACTTGCTGGCCCATCTGATCGACATGCCCCTTCCAGTTTTGTGTATTGCACACCTGCTGGGAGTCAGTGAATCGACCATCTTCAGACGCATGCGTGAACTTGGGTCGTCAACAAGAGCTTCTTACAGCAGCTTATCTGATGCTGAGCTTGACAATGCTGTGTTGTCAATAAAAACAGACTACCAAATGCAGGCTACAGAATGGTAAAAGGTTTCCTGCAAGCAGATGGACACAGAGTTCAGTGGGAACGCATCAAAACAGTCTATGCACAGAGTTGATGCCGCTGGAGTTTTGGAAAGAATGATGCAGCTTGGGTGCATTGTCAGAAGGACATACTGTGTCCAGCATCCTTTGTCTTTAGTGCATGTGGACACAAATCATAAGTTAATGAGGTAACTTATTTTTAAAAAGTGAATATTACTGCAGCTTTCGCTGAAAATGAATAGAGAAAGTTATGAAAAACATTTTTCTTTCTAGGTACAACATTGTCATACGGGGCAATCCATGGATTCTCCAGGAAGGTGTGTCAGTGTTTACTGAGATAACTTGTATATTATTATTTATGGTATTATTTTGGACATGATGTGATATTGTTTGTCTCTTTGTGTGTGTTGCAGATCATGTACCTGGAGCCAGCAACAAATAACAGATCAAGCACCGGACTTCGGTTTTTTCTGAGGGCAGTGGACGACTATGGTTGGCCTTCAAGGTAGTTAGTGGTGGCAGTTTGTAATGTTTATAACACACACACACACACACTTGTACTATGAGTGCTCTGATGGAAACTCCCCCCCACACACTATGTATGGTCAGGGGTGATGAAGGAGTTGAAAATGTGGCAATAGCTGAAACCATGTTCAGCGTGAAAGGGACTGGAAGAGGCAGCTTCATCGCTGGAAAAAGTGTACACAGTCAAAGGTTACCATCATTTAAATTAAATCAATGGCTGGAAACTGTCATGTGAGGCATCTCAGAATCAGAATCAGAATCAGAATAAACTTTATTGTCCTCCGGGAGGAAATTTGTCTTGGACTTCAGTGCCCATCGGCCACAGTACATTCCAAACAATAAACCATACATCACATTATTTCCACAAGGTAAGACAATCAACCGACAAAATAAAAGAGACAATTTATCACTTTGTGTCAGGACACCCGTCAGAGTATTGCACTAGTTCCCGAAGAAATTGCACTTGAATTTAAAGTGACTTGTGCATTAAGCATTCTTCACAATTCGTGGATAAAAAATAAAAAAGAATAAGAACAAGAAGTTCAAAGCAAGCCAAAGAAGTAAAAAAAAAAACATGTCCTAAAAACATGGCGCTGGATCAACCAAGCGCAAAAACAGGCATAAGTGGGGGGTCCAAAGCAATCAATACATACTAATAGCTACAGTTGTTTATTAAGGAGAGTCACAGATGTTGGGAGGAAGGAGTGTCTGTAACGATTTGTCCTGTATTTGCAGGCTCTGTATCTCTTCCCTGATGGTAAGAGTTCATATTCTGGATACAGAATATGTGACGGATCGTTCAGGATATGATTTGTTTTTTCTGATTACAGATTCCTCAAAAGTAGATTGAAGGGATGGATAATTATTGATGCCGATCACCTTCATGGCCGTTTTTACCATTTTTTCGATTTTCGATTTGTTTTGGATAGTGAGAGCACCAAACCAGTATGACATTCCATACCTGATCAAACTTCCTAGAATGGCGTTATAGTAAATTAACATGATTTCAGTGCTCACTCCGAACAATCTGAGACGGCGGAGGAAATGTAATCTTTGTGCTAACTTACCACACAAGGAGTCAACATGCTCACTCCATTTAAGTTGATCGTCTAAAATCACTCCCAAATACTTATAAGAAACAAATTGTGAAATTTCACACTCTCCTATGACAATAGGTTTGTTAACACACACCCCTCTGGGGTCGAAGACCAGCTCTTTAGTTTTTGTGAGATTAAGAGTGAGGCGATTTTTCTCACACCAGACCTGAAACTCATCAATTACTTTGTGATACGCTGAGGGAGAATCAACTCTAAGCAGGCTTAAAATAACAGTGTCATCAGAGAATTTTATGACAAAGTTGTTTGGCTGATCACTTCTGCACTCGTTTGTGTACACTGTAAAAAGAAAAGGAGAGCTCACGAAACCTTGGGGTACTCCTGTGCTACAGTGTTTTACCTCTGAAAGCGTGTCATTTATATTACACTGACCTGTTGGGGTCTATTTGTTAAAAGAGAGTGGAACCATTTTATTACAGAGGGGTTTACATTCAAGTCGATTAGCTTATTACCAAGCAATTTTGGACAGACTGTATCGAATGCTGCGCTAAAATCAGCGAATAAAACTCTGGCGTAGGCCTTAGGGTCTTCAAGGTGTTTACTGATTAAGTGGGTTACACTAATAATAGCATCTTCTGTGCTGCGCCCCGCTTTATAAGCAAATTGGAGGGGGTCGAGGCTGGAAGAAATCATAGGTTTAATCATCTGTGACAAAAAGAATATCAAACCAGGCATGAACTAACCAAACTGCGGAAGTAGTAAAGAAGTCTTTTTTAGACATCAGCTGTTTGGGTGAAATAGATAATACATAATAAAATGTTAACAGGAAAACAGCAAATTTCTAATTATGGACTTATTCTTCCTCTGTCAGATTACTACTTATTCCAAAACACTGTAGTTGCTGTTGTTTATATCTTCTCCATTTTCTATTTCACCCAAATGTAACTAAACCATCTGCACTATTTATTCACTTGACTTTATGCAGTAATAGAATACTAATATATTAACTGTACATAGGAGTCACAAAACTTACATAGTACTCACAAACAAATGCGCTGTCATCATTCATTACAGCGCTTCTCAATCTGTCAATCATCTGTCATCAGTCTCAGCTTTGTTTATATCTGAGTGACACAACATGACGTATGTGACATATTTTCGCAGAGCACTGTGGGTCAGAATGGCCAGAAAAGCATGCTGGCCTGCATACTGCAATAGCCAACTGGATGTAGTAGAACATCCTGGTACTTCTGGCATACTGCATTTCACATACTACTACTGGGACATACTAAATCTTTTTCTGGCATACTAAATAGTAAAGTAGTATGGGTACTGAAACGCAGGGAGGGTGTGGTGAGTGAACCAATCAGCAGCAGGTGCAGCACAGACTGAACAAATCCATCCAATCAGAGAAGAGTCACTCAAAGATCCTCACAGAAACAGTGCACACACTCTCACACAAACACAGAAGGAGAAGGCAGACAGAGGGAAGGAAACCCAGTTTGACACTA
>JAQFJA010000013.1:6662871-6676102 GCA_029874485.1 Naso brachycentron | reverse complement strand
CAGCTCCCACTCTCGTCCAATCAGGAGAGAGGATTCAAGAAATGTGTTTTCTGTTTACTGCAGAATGGAGACACTGAGAGACCCACATTACTGACCAAACTCTATATCAGTGACGGCTGTTGGAACAAACCGTAAATCACTTACAGCAACTTTAAGTTATCAAAAGTAAAAGTACTCATAGGCACCTAGAAAATGTTCCCTATCACTGATATATTATACAGTATGATATTGTTACACTGGCAATTAATGTATCAGTGTGTAAGTAGCATTTTACTGTTCCAGCTGTCTGCTGGAGCTAGTTTTATCCCCTTCAAGCATCCGTGTGGTTTCAAACATAAAGAGAGGCCCCTTTAGAGGGTCAAAAGAAAAGTCTTAGAGGTCAGAGATGATTAATGTGGCAGCAAGAATTTTATACAGGTTGGCTTTTTTGGACTTTGCTGTAATGTTTGTGTTTTGTAATATATGTAATTATTTTACCTCTCTGGGCCTCAGTTATTTAAAATAAACCACGTGAGAAGTTTAGTGAAACAGCCAGCAGCCACAGACATGAAACATGAGAGGAGGCCCAAACTAGACACAGATTTTCTCTTTCTTTTCACGAGCCAAGGAGTGTGGGAGCCATTACCGTTATCTTTAACATTATACACATATCATATCCACCGTAAGTCAAGACAGAACTTTCATACATTCAATGTGTTGTAGATATTTTACAGGCCTTGCTGTGTACAAGGCAGACAACTTAAAAACGTATGAGCTAACCTGAAAAAAGGACCTCGTTTGGGCGCTTACGCTCTTATACTGGTCTTCCAGTTCTGCACAAAGTTGTGATTTTACCGCTGCCATCAAGACAGCTTATCCCTGGACTGTCGGCAGCAGCAGATACCTGTGGTCACAGAGAGACTCACCCACCAGGACTCTGTAATTATGGCTGAATGGTAAAACTGATTTAAAAAGCATATTATGACTTTAAAATACAGTTATTATTCTGAAAAATTTATGGGCAAACCTACTTATATGCTCCAAATCTTATTTACTGTCAACCACAGCAGAACTTCACTCCATAAACTGCATCTAACACATTTTTTTCCCCATATTTCAGACGTGTGCTATTAGCAGGGAGCTTTGAAAACGTGAGTCTAATTAGGCAAATAATTGTGCAGCCCACAAAAGAACACACATACTCTGCATCAGTGAAGTGTTGATTTTGTGCTCCAGCTCATTGGTTGGTAACATTTGCTGCATGAGTGAGGCGTTCCTCACATGCAGCACACAAGCATTTTATTGTTCACTGACCTCACCGCAAGGAAGCAGGTGGAGGCCTTTCCACAGCATTTTGCAGCGGTGCTGTAACACCGACTGCAGCCCTGCTCCCACCTCAGAAAGAGCCTCTTTCACCCGGCTGCTCCACTATCCTCCTGAGCTGATGGAGAGGTTTTGTGGGTGGGGGAGGTCGGTGGATCTCGGCGTGATCGTCTCATCCCCGCAGAGAAGGGGAGGAGTGAGGCTGTGTGAAGCGGAGCCATTCAGGTTGTTTAACCATCTTGCTGTGAAGGTTAACCACCCACACCACGGCGGACCTTGGCTAGGTAGAGACGACCCTCCCTCTGGGCACCAAGTTCACTTCTCTCCCTAAAGACGTGTGTACAGAATACTCGCCAAAACCCAAGGAGGCCCAGGCCAGGGTGGAGAATTACTGACTTAATGTGAGGAGATGAGGCGGGGCAGGCTGCCTCGGAACAAACTGTTCACTGCCTCCAGGCACTGCAGAAAAGCTTTTAGGCAACTGGAAAGACTACAAGACACAGTGTATTACTCTATGAGCGCGCCATACTGATTTTTCTGCCATATTGCCTTTCTTTCAGCTCTGCCGAGCAGATAACAAATATTTCAGGAGGAACTGCTCAAGCATGCTGCACACACATCCTATAAACAGTTGCCTTTTTGTCTAATGAGACTGAAACAAGCACTTTTACACATCCTGAACAGCAGGAATGAAGAAACAACAAAGAGCTGAAATATCACTTTTTAATACCTCTTAAAAAAGAACATATATTAAAGAAAAGGCAGCCAACGGCTTCAATTTGTTTCCAGTATTATTTTAAACATCTTCACTAAAGAAGACTTATGGCTCAATTGATTTTTAACAATGAAGGCCATTGTTTGTAAATTATCTAAAAAAAAAACCAAAAAAAAACTTTTTTTAAATTTTAATTGAAGTATAAATATTCTTGCTATATGCCTGTGAGAATACATCAATGGCAGAATACAAGTAGTCCAAGTTAGAGGGAGTTGTGTTGCGTAAGAAGACACCTCCATGACTCATCTTTTGTCTAGACAGATTCAAAGATATAGACTCCCAGGTCAGATGTACTCATAAGTACTGAGCAGAGAGATTTTCAACCAGAGGATAAAACTCAGAACTTATGAATAAACACACACATGCTCAGTTTAAGTGTCCATGAGCACCACCGCCGTGTTTTTAAGCTGATTCTGACCCCTCAGCGCCAAATGCAAAGGCATCAATTTCAATGAATCAATAAAAAGAACCATATTACAGTTCACATTATTCTGCATGAGTATCCTTTAGTCCAGGCGGCATGTTTAAGGCTCCAACACCTTCAAGGAGTCCAGTCTAGGTGCTGTTGGCCTGCTCTTGTTCAAACAGAGCCATGGCGAGATGTGAGCGTGACCCGAGACCCTCCAGGTTGCTGAGGACACAGCGGTGATAGATATCCTCGCTGAACCGCGGGTTGCATGCTCGCCGCACATATTTCTGGATCAGCGCCGGCTCTACAGCTCTAAACACATGCAGCCCCGAGTAACGTACAAATATGTCGTACACGTCCATGCTTTCCAGCAGCTCTTCGTTGTCTAAGATGTCAGCAGCCATCTTGGTCCGTGCGGTCATGTAGTCCGCATTGTAAAAGCAGGCCTCGTCAAAGACATGGCGGTCAAAGTGGCCGTCTCGCAGGGACTCGGAAGCGAAGGAAGAGGAGGCGGCGGAGGGCTGCTGGTCGCGGTACATGACGGCAGGGCTGTACTCTTGGAAGTGGATGGGGAAGAAGACCTGCCAGTTGCTGATGGCATTCATTCTGCAGCGGTTCAGGAAGTCAGCGTTGACCTCTGTCCACACGCCAGCCAAGAAAAACAGCGTGTCCACGGGGTGCTTCTTAGAGATGATGTCCATCAGCTTGACTTGTGAGGGCACCTCCGTCTTCACGCTGATCCACGGGATCTTCACGTCTCCATAGCGCTTCTCCACCTCCGCAATCATGGCCTTGATGCCAGCGAACACATCAGTCTGGCTGACTCGCTGTGCATCAAACGGATCATAGATGAAGAGGAATGTGAGTAAAACGTTGTCGTGCGTGTCCAGAGTGTTCATCACATACATGTCGAGGAAGTTACTAACATAGTCCTGATCCTGTGATGTGACAGGTAGGATGACCTGCACCCGTGTTGCCTCCGTCACATAGGGCATGGGGATAATCTCAACTGCACTTAGAGGTCGGAGCAAGTTCACCCGTTTGGCGATGACTTGACTGTGGCCTTTCTGTGTGTAAGCCTCGAGCGCAAGGTCCAGCACATACTCCATCCCACGAGTAGGATCGAAGCGGCGGTAACCGTTAAGCAGACGCCGTTTGAGGAAGCGTAGCTGGGGCTGGTAGCGTTCATTCAGACGCTCCACTGCAATCTCCAGAACGGCGTTCACATCTGCGCGGTCGGCCCCTCTCATTTCACACTTTGGGGAGCTGTCAATGCACGAGTAAATGTGCTCTTCAGTGAAGTACTCCCAGTTTATAACCTCAAAACGTGTTCTGGGTTTGAAGGGAGGGTTGATTCCAATCGGCCACGTCACTCCAGCCTTGCCCTCTGGCGTCAGGTCACTCAGATTGTTGATCTGCATCTGATGAGCAAACACACACATCTGTCATATGAAAAGGCTAAACAGGAATGCACTGTCTGAACTACTTAAACAGTTTTCTTTTTTACATCTCTGCTCTCGCTCTGTGGTGTGGGGTATAATTCAAGTTAAGTCAAAACAGTGATAATGAACTATCATTAGCAGCTACTTTAAACGCATATAAAGGCTCATGAGGCAGATCATATTCACAAGATGATGCACAGGAATGTAACACTTCATGCCCGAGCAAAGCACCCGATCCCTTGTCTTGGCTTTCTGACATGTTTAAATATTGTATCAGTCAGGAATTTTGGCTTTGGCATGAAAAAGTGGGTGTGGCGGGAAGAAGAGAACAAACAAACAGTATATTTTCACACAGAGCCTCATCATTCCAAAAGCCGCTGACTGCTACATTTCCATCAGATGAGTCACACAAACAAACTTATAGCAGTGTCAAGTGTTACAAACCTGCAGCTGCTGAATCTGCAGGTAAGTCCATTCCAACTCGATCTGGCTGAAGCGCTTGTGCAGGCGGTACATAAGATTTGGTTCTGATATAGGATGGACTGTGAAGGCGTTTTTAAACTCTACGCTGTCTTCACGCTCTGGATCTGCATTTTTCCCGAGCTCAAAGTAACGATAGGTCATCTCCTGTGATCCAAAAAGAGGAGTAGTGTTAGTAAATAAAACTGTGCTCTTCTGTTTTAACGTTGCACATCAATAGGTGTGCATGCATAATCTGTAATTTTATTTACCTGGTGCACCTCCACACAGCTGAGACCAAGGTAGTCAATAATGCAGCGGCCCAGCCACTCATCAGGTCTCACACTGAGGATGTCATTGCGGCAGGTGTCAAGGTGAGGCTGCAGACGAGCCAGCAGACTGCGGGACAGCAGATAGCCGTAGCCTCCGTGACAGTAGCGTGCCTTCTCCTCTCCACCAATAAACTCCTCTGCCCTGCCCATGTACAGGTCCTGGCCTGCACTGAGGTGGCCGACCAGCTCCGACAAACGATCTGCTTGCATGTAAGTGTCATCCTGAGCTAAGAGGAACCAATCATAGTCTGAGCCATAGTGCTGATGGAGGTGACGCACTGTCTCGTACATCAGCCACACAGGACGGTCATCGCCGTGGGCGACCACAGTCATGCCATGGGGCACCTTAGGGCTGCGCAGGCCTGTGAAGAAAAAGGTGCGGTGGAAGTGGTGGGCAACTGTTCGATTCACCGCCACAGCCAGCGTGTTGAGGGTGGCCCGAGAGGTCAGCACACCCACCAGCAGACGCTCTCTGATGCCCAGTTCAGTGTGAATATATCGAGTTCTGGATAAGTAAAGACATGAAAAGAACAAAAAAAATGGACATCAAAACACGAACAGAAAAGAGTGATAATTTCTCATGACAGTCATTTTGTTTCTGTCACAAGAAATATAGACTTGTACTTACTTAACTGAAACTCAAAATCTCTCTCAAGATAAAAGTTAAAAATGTAAATAGATTAGATGAAAGACTCTTGACTGCGTGAATCTTTTTTTAGCTAATATTTAGCTGTAGGATTTGAAATGACACAAAAAGTTGCATGAAATAATATAAACAACCGGTCTGCTCTCCACATCCTGTATATCTGTACAAACTCATGTAATTGCTCATCTATATACGCATTACATGTATGTCCCAGTCACTGTTTGTAACTTATTGCAGGGTTATTTTTAATACCAGCCCAATAAAAACAGAGGAAAGCGTGAATTACATGGATTTAAATTATTTGAAGTTTATGTTAAAAATGCACAAGTATGTTCTAGCAGAAAGTATTTCAATACCACTGACAGACTTTTCCCATAATTTTTAAAACTATCAACCTTAGATAATATAAAGAATAAATATGTGCGTTATATGATCACGAATTTACTTCCACACTCACCTAAGGACTTTCTTGTGTGGCTTGTTTGGGTCCTTGTGATAGGGCACGATACGTGGCTCGAAGTCTTCGTCTCCGGCTCCATCCGTTAGATCCCTCTGGCCATCTCCTCTGCCCAGAAAATGCCTCCCCTTGCCCAGTTCATCCATACAGGAGTCATCGGTATCCCCTTGTGTCCAGGACACCATCAAAAGACTCAGACTGCATCCCAGTGACAGCCCGAGGATAAGGGGTAAAGCAGGCCTGAACACGGCCAAAAAGGAGGAAAGCCGCATATCTGGCAGTTTTGAGCGAGCTAACGTTACGCTTGATGAGGCTGTACGGGAAAAATGTACAGTGTGCCAACACTCCTGTCCCAGCTTAACACATTTGGGCCAAAAAAGAAACTTTGTTGGAAGAAACTGATACGATAACATCGAAATAAAATTGCCTTAAATGTCCCATAGTGTCTCTTTCCTCAGTCCTAACTGGTGAAGAAGTCGTTAACGTTATAAAGTTTTAAATCAACCTATCAAGCAAGGATTATATTTGAACGTTAGACAGTAGCGCACGAACTACACATGTAAGGAATAACGTTAGTTTTTTCTTTAACGTTAACTTCATAATTTAAGATGCCCAAATCGTGAACTTGTTTGTTAACTAAATAACCTAGTAAAAAACAAATAATTGCCTGTAGCTCAAAATTAGTAACCTTTATTGTTGTCCAACAAAGCGAGCTAACGCTAGTTATTTAAACTTAGTGACTGTCATGACAGTTATGTACGGAAGAAGGTCTACTACTCCATGTTTGTTTATTGCTTTTTAGCTAACGTTAAGTTAATTAGCTTGACCAATTTTGGCTAGCGATAACGCTAATAACCACTTCTAAAGGCAGCTAACCAATGTAGCAAGACGCTAAATGTCACCTTGTAAAGTTGCGTTAACCGTTCAGTTTACGTTAATTTTGTTGGTTGGTCACTAATTTTAAAATATTGAAGAGGGAGGACTCAAATGTTATGCTCGCCGAATGTGAAATTTATAACGTCAAAAGTAACGTTACGTTTCGGAGAGGCAAGCTAGCAAGCTAGCATCGCGTCCCTTGTTTTAGTGTAGATATGTCGCTTTTCGGTCCATCTCCACGAACACTGACGTGAGATCCCAGTTTTCGTCGTTGAAACAGATAAAAAGCCGTTAGGTTTGACCGTCTCGTCCATTTCCTCCAGGTTCTTAACTTCCTCAAAAATTAAGTGCCACACATACAGTGTCGAAATAACGTTGCTTGTCGTTTAGACCGTCATCATTACTGTCTGCTGCTGCCGCTGCAGCATCATCTTCATCTCTGACTGAGAGACCTGAATTGTTGCGAGGACTCTGCTACACCAGACCACAACAGCAAAATGTCATTAAAGGTGTTTATGATTATTATGCACCCGTGTGAAGACATGGAGCGTTGTGAGGGAGTAAAAAGATGTATTTAGAAACATTACCAGTATGGTTAATGTTACATCTTAGTAAAAAGGCTGCTATCCATGACAGCTTCCTTTCATTGTAATGTCAGGTTTGTTAACTTAGTTCTTGTTGGTCTGAGCCAAACAATTACATTTGTTCATCATTTTAACCTGTATATTAATGCTGCTACTAATTTAGCAGTAAATGGGCATTTCACTGCAGTCCCGTGAGAAGGGGAGGGTACTTCTATTCTCTCCGCCCTTTTGACCATATATGGTCCGTCTGGCGGTATTGCGATCGGCAACATCCACCCGGCGAAAAGTGGACACGAGACGTCGGTGTGCTCCTGAGATTGGTAATTCGTTTTAAAGGTAAGGTAGGTTTTTATAGTGTCTGACATCTACTGCTGAAATTACTAATGTACATGTGTCGCTGTTCAAATAAAAACAGGCTTGAAAAAGACCCATTAATCGCCGATTTAGCCTCCTTCAGACATTGTCACAGCTAGTTGGGCCTTGCGGCAAGTTAGCTTTAGCATCTCAGGCCTTTCAGCTGTAGTTATCCAGCTACCAGTCGTTGTGAGCTTAGCTAGAGAGCTAACGCAGTTAACGGCCAGTTAATCAAATTGATACAGGATATTTCTCTTAGGTATGACATTCTGTCCTCGTCAGCTAACGCAGCTGTTTGGGTACTGACGCTGGTTAATTCACATTGAAGAAACAAATCTGGTGTTAATTTTAGCGGCATCAGCTAACGTTACCGTTAGCACCAGCCGGGCTACAGCGTTAAAAGGCTCTGTAATGTGGAGAGCCCAACGTGCAAGCAGGTGGGACTAAAGGGGACTAAAAGCGGTCTTGTTAAGCTTTACCACCACTATTAGGCCGAACCGTTAACCATGTTAACACAGGCCTTTTCTAACAACGTCAAATTAATACTTCCTTAAAATAAATTGTAAACTGAAATAACACTATGAGATGAAGGAACTCTGCCGGCACATGTTTGATTATTCGGCTACTGCCTCTTTAATCAGATTCATACTCTGATCATTTCTCAATTGGTATAGCATAATTATAGTATTCCCATATTGTAATGAAATCCTCAGTTAACTGACGATGTAGATAATGTAACTTTTTTTTAATGAAAGAACAAGATTGTTTTTGATTCCTCCTCTTATTGTTCTACATGTGTTCCTTTTTTATTTTCTTTTACATAGCCTTACACAACCATGCCATCTGACTTAGCCAAGAAGAAGGCAGCAAAGAAGAAGGAGGCTGCTAAAGCTCGCCAGCGTTCAAAGAAAGCTGATGAGATAAATGAAGAGAGTGAACAACAAGAGGCCCAGACTAATGGAGCACAGAGCAATGGTGAGAGGACGACTTATCTTTGACTCACTGTTATGGGCTTGGCCTGTAATTTGCATTCTTGAGATGAATTAGATATTAATTATAGCTACAGTGCTACATTTGAACTTGCCATTGTGTTAAACAGGTTAACTTCTGCCTTGAAATGTCAAGAAAATGGATTTGGTTTTGACAGGTGTTGCCAGTTTGACAAAGGAGCTGGATGAATTTGAGCTGGCAAAGACCGAGGCACGGGCAGTGACGGGCGTTCTTGCCTCACATCCCAACAGCACTGATGTCCACATTAGCAGCCTGTCGCTCACCTTCCATGGCCAAGAGCTTCTGGCAGACACCAGCCTGGAGCTGAACTCAGGCAGACGCTATGGGCTCATTGGCCTGAACGGCACAGGTAAGCGATCTCTGAGAGTGTCCTGTACGTCACTTGGTATGATTTAAATTTTCTCTTTTGCTGTTCTTCAACACAGAGAACAGCACCTTTTTACATTATTCATTCACTACACTTACACCTGTTTTACATACACATTTGCTCACATGCAGAAGTTTCTCAGAGTAGAAATGGAATGAATGTTGCACATGATGGATTTTAGATTATCACAAACGGATAATTTTCGTTTGTACTTCTGTTTGTCAGGAAAATCCATGCTGTTGTCAGCCATTGGGCATCGTGAGATTCCCATTCCAGAGCACATCGATATTTACCACTTGACCCGGGAGATGGCCCCCAGCGATAAGACAGCTCTGCAGTGTGTCATGGAGGTGGATGAAGAGAGAATTATGTTGGAGAAGGAGGCAGAGAGACTTGCCCATGAGGACTGTGAGTCATATGCAATGTATTATGCAATAACTGCAGGGGTAAATTCATAAAGGCAAAGTAGTTGAGAGAGCAAACAGAATGCAAAAATTAATTTAACAAAACTCACCATGATTAGAAGTAACCGACAGGGAAAACTGTCATTAAGTAATGTTGTTCAGAGAATGAATACTCAAGTATGTCCGTCATCTGCACAGCTGAGTGTGAGAAGCTGATGGAGCTGTATGAGCGTCTGGAGGAGCTGGATGCCGACAAGGCCGAGGTGCGAGCGTCTCGGATCCTCCACGGTTTGGGTTTCACCACTGCGATGCAGCAAAAGAAACTGAGGGACTTCAGTGGAGGATGGAGGATGCGTGTTGCTCTGGCCAGGTATGGAAAAACACTTAATAAATCATAATAAATAGTTATATGTAGATTTAATTTTAATGACCACCGTCTTTTTGTCCAGAGCACTGTTTATCAAGCCCTTCATGCTGTTGCTGGATGAGCCCACTAACCACTTGGATCTGGATGCGTGCGTGTGGTTGGAGGAGGAGCTCAAGTCGTAAGTTCACATCCTGTTTTACAACATAGATGAATCCAGACAGTGATTATTTATCACAACATATCACAATATGTATGTATTTTTGTTGTCGTCAGGTTCAAGCGAATCCTTGTGCTCATCTCACACTCTCAAGACTTCCTGAACGGTGTGTGCACCAACATCATCCACCTGCATCAGAGAAAACTGAAGTACTACACGGTGAGTTCAACATGAAACCACAGATTTTACCTTGAAAGTTTTAAGGGACAGTTCAACCTAAAGTCAAAAATACATTTTTCCTCAACTGTATGCTAGATTATTTTAATGTAAGTTAACATGCCTGAAGTCTGTTGGAGTCTGCCTTCTCTTGAATATAATAGATATTCTCATTGGGTGTGTTTTTGAAACAGGGCTGGGCGATTAAAAGTGAAACCAAACATTGAGTGCCATCTGGTTCTATTGTAGAGAAGTCACGCATCTTTATGACTCATCTCCAAAGCTTAGCAACTTACACCAAAACATTATACTAGCTGCAATCAAAAACTGCTGAAACTGTTCCTGTAATGGATGAACAGTACTGCAGTTAGAGGTGAACTGCCCCTTTTTAAGAAGGCTGCTGACAGATGGGAAATCTGCCTTAGCATCCCTTGGAACATCTTAAAAAGTACCTGAAATAGACTCCTTCATATGTGACCTCATGAGGTTAAATAAGGAAACTCGGGGGTAGGACTGATACTAATTATGAGTCAGTGCGCCGCCCTTTTGGATGACCATGCAAATCTATTTTTGCCCCAAGGGTAACTATGACCAGTATGTGAAGACCAGAGAGGAGCTGGAAGAAAACCAGATGAAGCGCTTCAACTGGGAACAGGACCAGATCGCACACATGAAGGTAAAAGAGAGACACCATGTGGTGGAAAGTTTTCACTGCACAGAAGGCAGAATTTTCACTTAACAGATTGGCTCATATCTGAACTAGCAGCATGCTGAGGGCTCTGTGACCGCAGGAAAAATGTTAAAAATGCATTCTGTGATGCTCCGAAGTTGTTAAAGAGGGGAAATGATGTTGTAAAGATAGTATTCAGGCAAGATGCCTCACTTTTATTTTTAAAATAATGATTACCTCTGCTAAAATCAAATATGAACAAGTTTCTTTTAAAATATATACAATATGGGGGGTAAAGGTGTCATTTTACACATCAGTGATAAGGATCTGGGTGGCCTACCAACTCCTAAACAAACAAATTATATTTTTAATGTAGTCACCAGCCTCTAGGTCTTAAAACAATTCATTATGTTTTTCATCAGCTGAAGTGAGACTTCTACTCATTATTCTCTTTATATCCTTCTTCTCGAAGAATTACATTGCCAGGTTTGGTCACGGTTCTGCAAAGCTGGCACGACAGGCTCAGAGCAAAGAGAAGACGCTGCAGAAGATGGTGGCATCCGGCTTGACTGAAAAAGTCGTGAATGACAAGGTGCTGTGATGTGGTTGGAACCGGTGGTTTTTGAAACTACAGAATCACTTTCTTATAGTCAGACAGTTGCTCTCAGACATTTGACCCAATGACACACATTCTGAGGAACTGTGGCCAAGGGTGCTATTATCGTGTTGTCATGGCACTAAAACCTGCTTCTGTCGCCCACAGACTCTGTCATTTTATTTTCCTCCCTGTGGGAAGATTCCTCCTCCTGTTATCATGGTTCAGAACGTGAGCTTCAAGTACAGTGACAACACAGTGAGTATCGTTAAATATAGAACAAAAAGATAGCTTTGTTTACCTGAAGTCGAGCCAGAATGAAGTCTTACATCAGAGTGCAGTAATGTTTATTACACGCCCACTTCTCAACATTTAAATGAATTTTCTCATTATATCCTGCCTGGCTATTCTGTTTCTTGGAAAAGTATCATGATATGAAAGCTATGTACTCCTGAAATGCTCTATTAGTGTGGACTTTAAAACGGACACATTTCTCAGTCTCACGCATCTTCTGTTATTGTTTCTTCTAGCCGCACATATATAAAAACCTGGAGTTTGGTATTGACTTGGATACACGAGTGGCTCTGGTGGGTCCCAATGGAGCTGGGAAGTCCACACTGCTGAAGCTACTGATGGGGGAGGTAGGTACAGCATCTTTATTATCCCACAACAACCTGCAGTTGTCTTCAGAGTATTACATTAATTCTTCTTTTTCTGTCTGTAGCTCCTACCCACCGATGGCATGATCCGTAAACATTCACACGTCAAGATTGGCAGATATCACCAGGTAAAACCCTCTGTTATTGTCTGTGAATGGCACCTTTTGAATACGCCTGAATGTTTCCAAAGTATCACTAGCCCTCACAACTACAGGTGTGGAAATTTCTCGATTCATAAGAGGTATCTTGTGGAACATTGTGCATCAATGCAGAGACACAGCATAGTGGAGTTTGCTGCCTACACAAAATAGACTCACAAAAGGGAGTAAGGCGGGAAGGGAGTCAATACTGAGCTTGAGAGTATAAAACAAACCTTTACGCTTATCCACTAGCATGTGTTGTCCATATTGACAACAGCTAAGTGACCACAAAAGGATTGCAGTGCAATTAACCTTACAGCTGTTGGCTGGATTAGCGGTGCTGCGATAATGCTGCCAAGTCTTTGACTTGAAAGAATGCAGCAGGGTTTACGTCTTCGCTCATGATGAGCTGCTGCTACCAACTCACTGTCAGCACAAATGTTTACTTTCTATCCTGAGTGAACAGAATGTGCAGCTCCTCAAATAGAAAATCACTATGTGGTGGACAATGTGTAACTTTTGAAATCGCTCTCTAAATAAAAGGGGAGTTTAGATTAATGTGACTGCTTGTATTAATTAAAGAAAAAGTAGTCATGTGCAGTACACAGTAATACAGAAAATTAAGGATGCTAAACTTTGCAGGTGCATTGAGAGTCGTTTTGCATTCGAATTGTTGACAAGTGAATCGTAATCGAATTGTAAGGCCAGTGAAGATTCACTATAAACAGGTGCAGTATGTTTGCTAGAAAATTAAATGTCCTCTATAAATCTGCTTATGTCACAGCATCTGACTGAGCAGCTGGAATTGGACTTGTCTCCTTTGGAGTACATGATGAAGTGTTTCCCTGAAATCAAAGAAAAAGAGGAGATGAGGAAGATCATCGGTCGCTACGGGCTGACGGGAAAACAGCAGGTAGGATTGTGGTGCTTTTTCAGATAACCATGTTTTGGTTTTTTGGGGGGGGGGGGGGGCTTTGTCTAAATTTGTTTAAAAATTTAAATCTGAAAT
>JAQFJA010000013.1:6533901-6546626 GCA_029874485.1 Naso brachycentron | reverse complement strand
TTATTATTTTAAATAAGTATGTTCTGAAGTGATGTTGGAGAGTTGATTCTCAGTGAAGATAGGCAAAGTTGATCTCATTTTGTGCCATGCTTTGTGATCTTTGACTGTGCTGCCTTGTGCTGTGCTCTGTGTGTTTCCCTTACCTAATGTCTTCGGCCCCCCTCTCTTAAGGAGGCTGTAGCCGGCGCATCAGTCCTGGGGGCGTTAGCAGCGCCCCAACTTCTCAGTCAACAAATGGGAATCCCTCAGGCTGTTATGGCTGCCCAGGCACCAGGAGTCATCACAGGTGTGTACCAACACATACATGAGTGCTATTTTTTTTTTTTATTAAATTGTTCTTCGTATTGCTATTAACTTTGCAACATGTAGGAGACCACTTTTTAAGAGATTGTTTTGCAGTGAATTATACTGGTGTGAAAATCATTTGTGTTAGTTTTCTGTTGGAATATAACAAGGTTGTTAGTCATTAACAGACAGAAAAAAAATATACAACTATTTTGTTCAACTAATTTCCTCACTATGCCTTTCTCGATTGTCAAAATGGCTGCAGAGTAACCAGACATGCTGGAATTTAGGTTTTTAGTTTGCGTAGTTGTAGTCAAACGCTGATTCAGTCATAATGCTCTCAATTTTTGGATCAATAAATTAACATTCCAGCAAATGTTACCAAATCTAGATTGGAAATCAGGACTAGGTGTGAATGTAACTTCCTTGTGGAGGCTGTATGCAATTAGTGTTAAATGCTTTAGACATGGATGAAAAGGTGATACTTAAAGAAGGTGCCATTGCCATCTCTATATGCACTACAAATTGCAAAATGACAAAACATGCTTGTATGAACCAGCGTTACAGCATTACTCCAATGTTTTAACCTAGTTCACTGTAATGGTTAAAATCACCTTACATTGGTGTTAAATTGCAAGCCAGTGTAAAACATTTCGTAGACATTAAGAAAAATATTTAATTGGCACATGCTCTTAAATAATCACAAGGTTGTTTCTTGCCTGCACGTGTATTTGCACCTTTGATGTCACTGACTGCATGTCTGCCTTTCCCTGAAAGGTGTGACTCCAGTACGTCCTCCCATACCAGTGCTTCCCCAGGTTGGTCTTGTGAACCCTGTGCTTGCTTCGCCACCAGTCCTGTCTAATCAAGCTGGAGGCTCCAACCAACAAGAGAGGAAAGAAGAGAAAGAGGAAATGCTGCAGGATGGTACAGGGCAGGAAATGTTGAGTGACCAAGAGCATATGAGCATCTCAGGCAGCAGTGCCAGACACATGGTGATGCAGAAACTGCTTAGAAAATCAGAGGTGAGACTTGGGAAATTAAGGGGTAAAAGATTGATGACAAAAGCTTTTATTCATTCTTTTGTATTATTGAATGACTTTTTAATCAATTAAACTCTCGCCATGCTTCTCTCCAGTCCACGGTGATGGTGCTTCGAAATATGGTTGGACCAGAGGACATTGACGACGACCTGGAGGGAGAGGTGACAGAAGAGTGCGGGAAGTTTGGCTCCGTCAACAGAGTCATCATATACCAAGAAAAGCAAGGAGAGGAGGAGGATGCAGATATCATTGTCAAAATCTTTGTAGAGTTTTCCATGGCTTCGGAGATGAACAAAGCTATTCAGGCCCTTAATGACCGCTGGTTCGGAGGTCGCAAAGTAGTTGCAGAAGTTTATGACCAAGATCGTTTCAACAGCAGTGACCTCTCTGCATGAAGTGTCTGAAATGATTCACCAGCACCCATCCCCATACCTGTCGCCCAAATCATTTCAGCCACAGTCACTGCAGCTAGAGATCCGGGCCGATGAATCTTGTAATTATGTTTTTATTTTCTTTTTTTAAAATTGCTGTTGATATTAATGTTAACCACCCCATTTGGGGAAGTCATTAAAGGTATTTACGTGTCAGATTTTGCTTTGTGATCTGTGAACATCCCTGTTTTTTGGTGCAAGTTTCACATTTTTGTAATCCAACCTTGTAAAACATTTAGATTTTCTTGCTTTAGCTCCTCTTTTTTGTTCTTTCATGAAATTGCCGGGACATGTAAACATTCTTTCCTTTCTACAATTAAAAGTTTTTGTTTGTCCACAAGTGTGTTGTAATTTTCATTTTTTAAAAAATAGTTTCAAATGAATAGTTTGATATTTCAAGTTTAACAGTTCTGTGTTTTACATTGTGGAACAGCATTTTTTTCATAGGTGGAAACTCACTAAAAGCATTTTTTGATATCCAAGGTGTGTCTGATACTCAAATGCTAGTGTTAAGTTGCATTTGTGTGGGGGTGAATACGTTAGTGTAATAACTTCATAAAACTTTATTTTTCATGATCTGAGACTAATTGGTTTGTTGGCATATTTATTTCAAAACTGCTTTATTTGTATTTTGTAGCTGATGCATTACTTATTTTGCACTAGACTAGGAGGTAATGCATAACTGCCAAATTTTTTTAGCTTGCATTTCTGCAGTGGCACCATATTAACAGTTGTGTAACATCTCCTTTCGACTAGACAGTGAGTTCAGGAAGACCTTGTAAGTGGATGTTTGACAAGTATGATGTATCATTTCAATATTGATTTAAAGGTTGCAAAACATGACATTAAATAGTAAAGCAAATACTGCGGTAATCAATATCAGATGGTCTAGATGCGCAGTTTTGTTCATTTCTTATTATTGGACACAGAAGAAACTAGTTGTTGGAGCACTGACTGCATGCAATTAATATTTTTCTACTTAGCACAAAAAAATGAACTAATTTGCTTGGAAACACAAGTACGTTTTTTTTTAAAATTAGTACTGTATCCGTTGAAGATGACCTCTAGGTGGAGCTATGAAGTAATGTTTTGCTTTTGCTACAGCGGCGGCAGCCACTACCGTGTGGCCTCTGCTCCAGCTCAAACTGAGCCCAGCCCCCCACACGCCAAACCGGCTTGCCTCGGCTCAACAAGGGGAGGGATGCGCGGCTGTTGCTGAAGCTCCTGCTCTCGCTGCTGGCATTTTACCTACGTCGCATTGAAGCAACAGTAACTGGGCAGTTTTTTGACGTCTACTGGGATGTTGCTGCTACACACAACTGTCTTGTTAAAAAGGTTTTTCCGTAGCTTTTTTATTACTAGTTTTAGCTAACAGCAGCTAGGCACAAAGGCGTTCAGTCAGCTAACGTTACTAGCCGATGTAAGCTAACCGTAACTAGCTTGCTAACAACACAGCCGGTAAGGACACACACATCCTTGCGCGGCCATACTCGGTTTAATCTCTGCTGACTCGCTCTCTGGGTTGTGTTAGCTTGTGTGTGATGGTAATTTATATGTAACCTAAGTCAGCTGTTTTTACTAGCAGTGGCCACTCATGACGAGGCTACTTCAAGCAACGTCTCCACATAACTGGGTCGTTGGCTGTAGGTTTTTTAGCTAGCCACGGCAAAGCTTCGGTCTTATAACAGGGATGGTGGCGGTAGCAAAACAAGCTAACGTTACTCCGTCTCTCTGAAGAAGTGAGTGCAAGAAGTGAGGAAACAAGTCAGCCGAGTGGGAGTTTCAGTTTTGTTTATGTTAATTCTAATCCCGGGGTGGATGACGGGAGGACCGACGTGACAATTCTTGAGCACGTCTGAACTGAAACTGGGAATATCGTTAACAGATTGGAGGGATTATTTTTGTGTCTCTAAGTGGATTTCGGCCTCCTGTTCAAGATCGTTGTGGGAACACAGTGAGTGATTTGACATTGAGTGAGCCCACTCCCACAAAATATCCTCTCTCCCGCCGACCTTCACTCTCCGATGCGGAGATTTCTGTAGCACCGGCAACCAAATCCCCCAAGGCGGCCGGACATGCTGAAGTGTATCCCCCTGTGGCGCTGCAACCGCCACGTCGAGTCGGTGGACAAGCGGCACTGCAGCTTGCAGACAGTCCCTGATGAGGTATTCCGCTACAGTCGCAGCCTGGAAGAGCTTCTCCTCGATGCCAACCAACTCAAAGAGCTACCAAAGGTATGCTGAATGCCTGCTGTGTCTGTCAAAATTGTTTATTATCATCCCGATTTAAGTGGCTATAAATGGGTCTTCAGTGGATGGCTTGCTGGGTTGAATATTCACCTCATTGGTTGGTGCTTCATTCACCAATTTTATAAAGAAAATATAACTGTCAGGTGGCATAAGCAGTTAAATAAGCTGCATGATATCACCTGCTCAGGTACTTCCCTCTTAGCAGGGTACCTCCCCCCGATTCCTTGGAAATGAACCCGCATTGCTGTAACAGTATTAGATAATAAAAGCAAAAAAAGTACCCCTTGTTTTAAGTTTAGCCATGCTTTGCATTGTTTTTGCATGTATATCTATGGATAATAACATTGTCTTACTATGCTTGTATGGCAGTGTTTTTCTTTCAATGACACTGAGCCTTAATTAACTTGAGAGTAAGAAAATTAAGTGTGAAGAAAATTGGACCAGGGTAGTGCAGTGTTTATAGCCAGTCAGGAGGAGCACAGAGGGTTCTTGGCAGCAGGGATGATATGCTGAATGTTCAGAGAGAACCCAGACCAAAACATCTGGCTGGCACACAACATTTTGCCTGTAGTAAAAGCATCAATGGCCATTTGGATTGGATGCACTGTTGGAAGGCATGCATGGAATGAATGTAACGCCGTTTCCACTCACAATCCCACCATTTAAAATATTACAAAAGTTCTTTTTGCCTGGCTGAAGAGTTTATTTTAAGGGGAGCAGGACTGGCGTTGGTCTGTTTTCACAATTCCTCTCCAAAGCTGCGAGACAAAGCACTTGCTTGCTAGACTTTGTTCTTGCTTTATCTAGTTCAAGGCATTGTTCATTATTAGGACAAGGCACAAGCTGTGGTTGTGATGGAGCAGGCAGTTTGTATGAATAGACTGGTTAGTGGCAGACACTGTCTGTCTCTAGCATTTCATGACATTAGCTTAGTGGGTTAAACCGACAAGCGGCACATTCACTAATGACGATTGTTAACAAGTAAAGGTCAGCAGAGGCTGAAGTGTTGACGGGACTGCCTGTTATCTTGCGAATCATATATGGTGGAACTTTTTTGTTGGTCTTCCAGAAATGATGCATTTGTACTTGTGTTTTTGAACAGTTCGTCTGCTTGACATGGTTTTACGCATACAGTAAGAGTGCTTATTTAAAGGCATGCTCCTTGAGTTTGATGAAAGATGGCTTTGTGCATAAATACTTTTGGGTACAAACTTGGCTCTTACTTTCACTCTTTTGGCACAGATGGGTGAGAGCTACTCATAAAGACACAGAAAGTCTTTAGTGTAATTTAGGACGTTTTCTCGGCACAAAAACTGAGTCTCACTCTACCTTATGAGGTTTACCTGCAAACTGACGGTGTGTTTCATCCACTTAGTTCATATTTGTCAGATATTCATAGTGTATTCAGTGCATGGCCCCTGACACACTGAATGACGGATACACTCAAATATTCCATTGCAGACGGCTAACCGACAGTCTCTCTGTGTGGGGCTGGCCTCAACCAGGAGACATAATGCATGGTGACAGAGTGTCTCATGTGGTTGCGGTGAATGCGTAGCGTGCAGACACAAAGCATATGGGCCCTCTCTGGTCCTCAGAGTCAGTGGGGCTTAAGCGAGGGAGCAGTGTGAGAGGTCAGGCCTATACAGGGCTGGAAACAAGAGTACTGACTGTATGAAGAATGATATTATCATAATGAGCTCATAAGAGTCTGAATGCTGCTATGCATTTGTGTGCTCCTTCCCTGTCACTGCCTATTGAAGTAAGAGATGAGTCTGAGGACTGACTGCTGGCCAGTCTTTGGCTATTTTTAGATGTCAGTCTAACATCCCAGCTCATTTTTCCTCATCAGTTCATCGGATGCATCTGTGAATTAGTCCACATCTGAAAACACACTGTATGGATGGATTTTTGCAGGCTTAGTGTCAGCACAACCATTTACAACATAAGCAATAGATAGAAAATAATTGGCTCAGAGGTGACACCTTCACAAACTGTCATGTCTTGTGAAGTAAGGCTTCAATCTGCCGTGCTTGACATTCTTAAGCATATAGACCAGTCAAGTAGGGTGAGTTTCAGTCAAGTTTATTTATGTATACAGTAAAGGGTTGCCCACACCGATAATTACAACTATAAAAAATAAATTAAAAAATCGTTTGAACTCAAGCGGACAGCAGAGTCCACACTACAACCAACGACAACAGCAGAGGCAAACGATATTGTTTGGATCATTTCAAGAGTGATTTCATGAACGATAGAAGCCAATCAGAATCCATCTCATATAGACGTCCCGTCACATCCAACATGGCTATTAACAGTGATATTACTTAATATTGGGCTGCAGAATAGACGACACAAAAAAATAATTTTATCTGAGACACTGATGGGCTCTCTGAAGTTAGTTTTGTCTTTACTGATGTCTGCTTTGACGACCGCCAGAATGTCAACAAACTGATGCTGACTCACATGAAAGTACGAATGAAACTTGTTTTCAAAAGACGACAGCTCTTGTAACAGTGTTTGAGTCTCCCAGTTCTTGTTGTCTTTGAAGAAATTTGTGAGCCCATATCATTTTGGTCTTCTGTTCACATCTCCTCAACCTCCTTGCAATGTACAGCAGTAGCAGGTCATTAACGTACGTTACCCTGTAATGTGCAGCTCATACTCTGTGCCGCCATTTACAGAACGTTATCGTTCATCAGTGTGGATGCTCACATCGTGATCGTTATGGTTATAGTTATAGTGCTTGATGTGGACAGCCCTTTACCTTTTGAAACAATCAAACTATGACCAAGGCGATAAAGCCATATTTTATTAAACACAGGAAACTGTTTACTCGTTTGTTACAAGAAGGCACTTGTAATGCGTATAGGTATTTAGTGTGCTGCTGCTGGGTGTGTTTAGGTCTGGATCGTATTGGTAGGGGTTTAACATACTGAACAGATGGAGATTTAGACAGCCTGACAGTTTCTTAAGTTTCCTGTGACACCCCCCCCCCCGCCTACCAGTCCTACCTTGTACACTGTGCAGTCATGACATTTCCATTTGCCACATCAAAAACAATTTTAAGTTTGTGAAAAGAGACTGCCTTTCTGTTTTTGTCTGTTTCATGGTGAGGTCTTTTTCAGGCAGTGGTTGCACTACATGAAGTCGTAGCATCTATTATGACTTGCCCATATGGAATGAGTTTAGAGAACCTGTTAAGTAGGCAGCTGGTCGGGAATTCCCCTCATGCCCATACATCCTTAGCCCTTAATGCCGCGGCCCTTTTTTCTCATTGCACAAATAGTAATCTCGGATAGTCTGTAATGGATCTTTTCTTTTTCTGGTAAGAAGTTAGTTTGCTTTGCAAGTTTGAGATAGTTTAACCGTAAAGAACTCATGTTGATCTTTAATACTCCAGAGCAATTAGTTAAGAAAACTCTGATCTTTCTTTTTTCATTTATTTATGTTCTGCAAATTAGTAGACTTTTGATTCTTAAGGTAAAACTTGTCTGTCAGTAGTTGGAGAATTACATGTGATAGCTTGGTTAAAAGTACATGTCCCCCAACCCACATAATCCCATTCATTTTTTTGTGTGTGTTTTAAGCAGGAAATTTTGCACAAAAACAATCTGATTTTCTTTTTGCTGCTGTCCTGTCCTACAGTCCTGCCTCAAAGATCATGTTGAGGAAGAGGGAATTATCTTTTAAGCCATTCTCAAGTCCCATGACAGGTTACAAAGAAGTCCATTCACAAGTCCAATTGCGCCCCCTCATATCCAGTGTCATGGCTCTTTGTGTTCCTTGTGTGGACTGCGCTGCCCCTGACCAGGCAGATATTGAACTGCAGGTATATCATGACTCATATGATCACTGTTAAGATTTGTTGCAGGTCAGTTGCACCTGCTGAAAAGCACAAGGGAGTCCCTCTTTGGAGGAACTACGTCGGCTACAGGTGCAGCAGACAGCAGCTCAAACAAAAGCTGTAACACATGTGCACCACAGTGTATATCTACTCATTCTTGTCTCTGCTTTTCCATTGTTGAAAAAGGGAACAAATCCCTGATGGGTGTGTCCAGATCAGACCTTACAAAACAGGTTTTAAGCATGTTGCTCCCAGTATTATTACCTAATAGTACCTTCAGGGTAAATTTGATATGTTACAGTAAAGATTTCCTGCCTTGACACTTGCCATAACCAGAAATATAAGAAATGTAGCATCAATAATTTGGATGTGAAGAATTCTATAGCTGCTATGAGTGACAAATCTGGGAATGACCAGTTGTTCTTTTGCTGTCCATGAAGTTGCACTCCAAAGTGGTTGTCAGGATTTGTCTGAAAAGGAAAAAGATGATATGTCGATGTGTTTGTTTTAAATAAAGGGGAAGTAAAGTATATGTGCATGGTAAATAGGAAGGATGACTATGCATTCTTTTTAATCCTCAGCTGTCATCAGTACCCCCTCTGTGTGTGTGCTAACAGATCTGTGGCTAAAGGGCAGATTAGGGCTTCACCCATCCGTGAAAATGCCCCTCAGAACCTCAGTTTTGACACCCCCCACATGGCTGTGTGTCTCAGTGTGCACTTCCTTTTGGATCTGCATCTGTGCAATTTGGGTCTCTTTTCAAGTACATAAATGCAATGATAAAAATCTGGCTGCCTTTTTTTTTCGAGTCCCCTGTGTGTGGTCAGCCTTGGGTCAGGAGGAGGCCAAATGAGGCCCCTTCACTCAGCTCTTGCCGATTGTGAACTGGTCTGCTGTTGTTTACCCATGCTTGAATCGAAGTGTTTCATTTTATATTATGTCTTCGTGTTCTAAGTTGTAGTAGTGTTTTTTTTTTAAGGAAGATTGAAAAATGGCTCAGAGTAATTAAGAATAAATGGTGCTCCACCCTTCTACTGTTAAATTTCTAATTAAGGTGTGAGAGAAATAAAGTCTGGCAGGGTTTTAAAGCCAAAAGTTTGGTAGGAAAGTTTGGTTTAAATATCTAGGACATTTACACTTCAGACTGTGTCCTTACAGTGTACTTTTGAGTTCTGCAATCCATCTCTGCTTCCCCAGTTTACAGTTAACTCTACTGGAGAGCCCTGGTTTGTTTCTCCCCTGCGACTGGTTGATCTAGGATAGAAACAAAGATAAATTACACCTGCCACTTTCTGCGCTGCGGTAAAACCACATTGTTTGCCTGGCTCAGTTCTTTCTCACTCTTCTGCTCTACTCTGTCTGTCCTGCTTTGGTGAAGTATGTTGAAGCCGGAGTTCTTATCGTTCACAAAGTGTGAATGTGTCCAGAGTACGATTTGCTGTGAATCTTTTGTTGTCACGTCTCAGGCCACACTGTAAGATTTCTTCACTTTGTGTCTGTAATTAACCCTTCCCCCATTCTGATTGTAAAGGACGACATCGGGGAGAAAAACAGAAGTAGAGGTTTTTTTAAATCTTTTGTAACCTTCCCCACCAAACAGTGTCAGAGTGTATCACAGTGCACGAAAAGTGAAAGATCCAGAACTGGTGCGACAGTGAAGAAAGAGCAAAGTGAGAGATCTCAGATTCTTTTTGATGCAAAAGCACATTCAGCAGGTTTCTTTGTCTGAGCTGATGACCAGCTGGTCTCACATCCTGCCTGCCTCCCTCCCCCAATCTGGTGGGACAGGGAGTTAATGGGAGGTGTGTGTGAGTGTGGAGTGGTAGTGGGGGTGTGTGTTTTATTTCAGAGAGGGATTAACAGGAAAAGGGGGGTGATTCTGGCACCTACATTGGTGGAAGTGATCAAGGGTCTGAGCTGAGCTGCACTGATCCCGGATCCTTCAGGATTCTTGACGTTGGGGCAATTCATCCATCCATTCATCCATCCACGTACGCCAGAGTCTGGACTGACATACAGTGTCAGGTGGGAGAGAAGCAGCCAGAGACAAGATCACAGATCTAACAGCCATTCTTCTGGAGACTTCTGCACGGTGTAGATGGATCCTCTGCTTTGCTCTGTCTGACAAGCACATACTCACTTTTTTCGTTCTTCCCTCTATGCACTTCTACAAGTCATGCATGCTTCTTGGGAAATGGTTATATCCTGTTAACTCGGTAATGTCAAGCCTACAGTGATAAACACACTGCTGCTACAAGACATGCATAAAGACATCCACCTCTGTAGTATTTTTGATGTAAATCTGCACAGCAGTGGTTGCAAGCTGCATGTGAACATGCTGGGCTGCATCCGTTTATGCCACTGACATCCTCTTTAATGTCAGTACCCCTAAAATGCAGCATTTTTTACCTCTCGCATTCAGTTCCTGCTTGATTTATCCCAACTACAATTAAAGAAAAACAACTTTATGATAAGTTCTGATAAGATAAGATAAGATCTGATAAGTTGTTTCAAACCACTTCAGAGTTGCTCAGGTGTGAAGATTTGCTGCTCTTCTCTTTTCATATATTTGTTAATAAAATAATGGTAGGATTTTAGACTACTAGTTGAACAAAACAGTTTGAACAGCTTGGACTTAAAACTGATTTTAAATATGACATGCATATATTTCACTCTTCTCTGAAACATTTTCAATAATCAATAAAAAATTGCAAATAAAAAATGGCAGATTCATTGGTGTGGAATAACTGTTGGCTATCATTATAATAGTGTAGATTTCATCCTGTGTGGTCCTGTTGACTTTCAGCACAGTAGCATTTCCTGTTCGGGCTTTGGCTGTCACATGACATGTTCCAGTGATTCCCTGCTTTTCATTCGGTAGTGTGATTTGGACCTAACACTCTGGCCTTGGTCACAGGCCTCAAAGGTAAACAAGGAGGCAAAGCTCCGGTGAATAATTGATGGCTGAGGTGGCAGTGGCAGCTGTTTGCGATAGGGGAGAGTCTGTGGCAGGACTGCATGCCCTGCTGGAGCACTGTGATAGGATGAGAGCTCTCCTGGCTCCAGGCATAAAGTACACACAGACAAGATGTGCAAGGTGACGCCATTTTCTCTTTTTTCGTCCCACTGTGTTTATGTGTTGATTTCACTCTTTAAGCAGCCAGTGATTAGAAACCTCACACACGTAAAGGGCAGAGTATCCAGGGAGTGGCGCACTTAAATCCTCGTTTTAAACACGTAGAAACTAAAAAGAAAAGCAAGAAGCAAACAAATGTGTCAGATTGAAAGAAATGCTAGTGGTCACTTTGTAAATAAGCTAAATGCTCCTGTCGGTATTGAGCTGCAAATGCAGAGTTTTCCTTTTTGTTGAGCAAAATCAGTTTGTGTTAAGTTGCATTGTTTTATGACTACAACCAACATGCAGATTATGATGAAGATAAGGAGTTAGGTCAAAAATATCAGGAAATTTTAAAAAATTCGGCATTGCTAATCCAAAGTATTTTTGTGGCTGAAGGGCACAAAGGGCCCTATGTTGTTACTACTTAAATCAAGAAGTTGTAACAATATAATATTTGCCTGAAAAAGTAAATAAAATATTTGCCAATTAATTGTAATCTTAGAAAATCACATCGCTTTATTGCAGCTTTTAAAACCAGGACAAGACAATATTTATGTTATATGAAGATATAAACATATCGAAAATACAAGACAATGTCTATACTTTACAGTGTGCATCATGTTCTGCCCTGAGAACGAAGAGTAGCAAAAAGACAATATTTGTCACATGTCAATAAGGCTCAGCAAACACAGACAAACTTATCAGCCAGTGGTAATTGCCGAGTAAGAGGCTGGTTATTTCCCCTCCTGTTAGCTGTACAGATTAAGGTCATCTTGTGCCAGATGTTTAATTTGTTTGAGTAAACTGCCTGAGACATTTGCACATTTTCAGCAGGTATCATCAATGCCACAGACTCAAAAAGAGGCCGCTGCCTTGGATGAACACATGAAATTCAAAATAGTTAAATTCAGCTTTGACGTGGTCTTTGGGACTTCAGGATAAGATGCTGTTTTTACTGAAACCTTTTCATCATACGGAAGCTCAGGAGCTTCACTCTCAGTCACACAAACAGGCCTTTGAGGCTAATCTGTCAGGGTGCTGATGTCCCTGTGGGTGAAAAGGTCGCCCGAGGATGGCATTAAAACGAACCACAAACAAATGCCGCCCTTTATCTGCTGGCCACACACGGTCATTGAAGGCCTCTATCTATCACTCTAAAACCTGATAGCCCTTACATCCTCTGCTCAGTGGTTTTGGATGGGTCAGTGTTTCTCACCTTGAGTTTTTACAGTAGAAGCTGTTTTAGCATGTATTTAGAAGTATTTGTCGGGTTGTTATTAAACCGATAAGCCACCCCTCTATCTGCACAACAGCTACAACAACAGAAACACTCTGCTTTTGTATGTGTTTAGAAACAGGTGGCCAGCTCAGAATGACTTTCTGTCTTGGCTAGTCCCGGGCAGAGCTGCTGCAGGGCGCACACAGAGCTCTGGTTTTGTTGTTTTTTTCTGTTGGGCAGCTCAGGCATTCAGTCAGCGTCTAGGCCCGGACCCGTCTGATTTGTTGACGCCCTCATGTTTTTCTTGTTGATTCCTTTTTGTCAGGGAACGTCTCCGCGAGCAGGAAGTGGGAATAATCAAGTGAGCCGTGGAATGCCCTGTTTTTGTGAGACCATCTCCATTCTGGACATTGTTTTGTAAAGCCTTTAGGGAAATTTATGTTAAGGCATGAAACAGGAGGTTTATCTGTTATTGTTGTTTACTCCAGTGCCCTCATTTTCTTCCTAGCCCCTCCCTGTGTCCCATATATACA
>JAQFJA010000013.1:6501617-6512387 GCA_029874485.1 Naso brachycentron | reverse complement strand
GGACAGATTTCTAGTCACAGTTGCAAGTGCAGTGCTGCTGGCAGTGCCTTAGTTTTAAACTTGACAAAAAATAATCAGCCTGCCTTCTTAAATAACCACCGACCCCAATGTTCTACCTTTTCTTCTTCTCTTTACTTCATCCCATTCCAGCCGGACACCCTTGGTGCGCTCCCTAACCTGAGGGAGCTTTGGCTGGACCGAAACCAGCTGTCATCATTACCACCAGTAAGTACGCATTAATACAAAAGATCTTTATAACTGTCCTGTTGCAAGAACTCTGTGTTTACTCTTGAAGTTTTTATAAATCTAGATTACTCGTATGCAGAATTAACTCCCGCTAGTAGACTTCTTTCTCTTGTTTTTGCTGTTATGGTTGTATCGTGCCTCTGTGGCTCACTGCAAGTGTGATTTATTGTGTGTTTGTGTGTGTGTGTGCAGGAACTGGGGAACCTCCGCAGACTGGTGTGTCTGGATGTGTCAGAGAATCGTCTGGAGGAGCTTCCATCAGAGCTAAATGGCCTTCTGGCTCTCACTGACCTGCTGCTCACACAGAACCTGCTGGAGGTCGTCCCGGACAGCATAGGTGAGAAACACAAGGGAGAAAGAGGAATGTTGTTTCAGACAGAAAACTGTTATATTGAGATGTTGTTCAAGGTATCGATGAGACATAAAGTATGATCCTGCTTAAAGACTTTACATATACTAAGTCACAACAGTTTTTAATACTGACAGACAGAGGGAATGTGCGCTTGCATCTTTTTTCTTCATATATGTTGCATTCTGTGTATCATAATGCTTGGTCTTGGCCCTGGTTCGACAGCCTTGTGTTGTTTTGGCAGTGCTGACACCCCTGCTGCTTTGATGAACTGCCTCATTTTAGGTGACTTAGGCCTTAGTTGGTCTGAATGTGGTCCTTAATACGGTATTAAAAAATGACAAATTGTAAAATTATGTTGAAAATATTATTGGGCGCACTTTAAAAAGTGCAAATTTGTAGTAGCAGTGACTAGCAGCTAAAAAATGGTGCAGTCCTTTTCTTTACCGTATATTTGGAAAGAAAGAAAGTGAAGAAATAAAAATTGCTGTCTGCAATGATGCCTCCCACTAGAATCTACAGTCTATAACAAACAGCTGATAATATGGAAGGGGCAGGGCTTACGTGAAGGGGCGGGGCAAGCCATGGCCAATGAAAGTGTTGTTTGGTGTTTGTACAAAGTTTGGCCATGTTACATGAATCCGTTTAGAAGTTATGCGCCTTTGTCACAGGCCACTCCTACTGCCACACCCCTTTTCTGCCAGTATGCCCAGTGAATCAGCTGTCCTTTGATCAACCGTTCCACCAAGTTTTGTGCAAGTCTGAGAATCAGTTTGAAAGTTATGCACCTTTTTGCAGTAGGTCACTCCCATTGACACGCCCCCGTTTTGCCAGTTGGCAACAAACACACAGTTGACCTTCATGCTAAATTTCAGCCTCCTAGGATTAAACTGTGGCCGCCAAAGATTTGGAAATTTGTGAACTGACCAACCAACTGACAAACAGAACGACCAGTGGAGCTGCTGGTTGAAGCTCCAATAACAATGTTACTTCATCACAACTTATTAGAGTATTGGCAGTTATTTCGTCAACAGCAAGACAGAAATAAGGCTACTGTTAAGTGATAAGAAAGAAAAATGTGGCCAGAACTAATTAATAAATGTTAAAATATAAATATATTTTTTTCTTTCTGCGAGCAAGTTGTGTAGTTATGGGTGTTTGCTCACAGTTTGCCATTTAATTAGGCAGCACTAGATAGAGTAAACCGTGGAGCATGTTCACCTGTTAAGGAGACAGTGCTTTGTTAAATTAGAACAGCACTGCCCTCTACTGGAAACATAACGCCAGTGAAGGGTAGCACAGGCAACAACAGCCATAATTCTATTGTTTATAGGTGAATGTGTTTTATTCCAAATCTTGTTGTTTTATAGTTTGTAAATATGCATTTAATATAAGTGTCTTACAATGACAGTTTGTAAAGTGGTGGTTTTTGTTGGGTTTTTTTTGCATGCTTTGTGTCCAGGCTGCCTGAAACAGCTGTCCATTTTGAAAGTGGATCAGAACAGACTGACCCACCTGACTGATTCAATAGGAGAGTGTGAAAACCTCACAGAACTTGTCTTGACAGAAAACCTTTTACAGGTAGGAGAAAAAAACTACTTACAGCAGGCTTGAACTGGCACAGTTTGGATTTATGTATGTTCACAAATTAAAAATTGCTGATGGTTAATGGGGTCTTTCTTACTCTGTCAAAGTCACTTCCTCGCTCGCTGGGCAAGCTGAAGAAGCTGACCAACCTGAATGTAGACCGCAACCGTTTGGGCAGCGTGCCCAAAGAGCTGGGCGGCTGTGCCAGCCTCAATGTTCTCTCCCTGAGAGACAACCGCCTGGGCAAACTGCCCGCTGAGCTCGCAGATGCCACTGAGCTGCACGTGCTGGATGTGGCTGGAAACAGGTAAAGTCACTTAACATCCCTAAGTGTAAATAATAACATTTAAGATCATAGAAGTGTAAGATGTTTGTTTTTAGTTATTAACCTCATCACTTTGTTTGTCCAGATTACAAAACCTGCCTTTTGCCCTGACAAACCTCAACCTGAAGGCCATGTGGCTCGCAGAGAACCAGTCACAGCCAATGCTCAAGTTCCAGACGGAGGATGATGAGCGAACGGGAGAGAAAGTGCTGACCTGCTATCTACTGCCCCAGCAGCCTTCTCCGAGCCTCGGTGAGGAACACTCAGTTAATGCAATGTGAAGCTTTAACAGTTTTTTATTGTATTTCATTTGACATGTATATGGAAAGTCTGATCCGTCAGTTCTGTTATTTTGAACTGTTTGAGAACTGCATGAGACTTGAGATTGTCTACTTATATAAATCTTTCTCTCCACACTTTTCCTTCTTTTTTTTAACAGAAAACTTGCTACAGAACAGTGTGGATGACAGCTGGACGGACAGCAACCTGAATCGAGTATCAGTCATTCAGTTCCAGGAGGAGACCAAACCAGAGGAGGAGGATGATGAAGCTGCTGCGGAGCGCAGAGTGAGGAAGCGCTTTGTCCCCTTCATGTCATTTTTCTCATATTTTTCATGTTTTGCTCTCCTACCTATCAGCACAAATACTGTACACTCTGTTATCATTTGTTTCAGCTCCTTTTTAATTTAAGATTAACTGAAAGTCATATCATGTTCAACGTTTTTTCTTCTTGTCAGGGCCTTCAACGAAGAGCCACCCCGCACCCTAGTGAGCTGAAGGTGATGAAGAAGGTGATCGAAGAGAGAAGGAATGAAGCTTACACATCCAGACCTGATGGAGAGGATGAGCCTCTTGACCAAAAGGTACATACATAATACTGCGTAATGATGAAGGGTTGGAATCTACAAATAGCTCACAATTTGATTCTGAACCAGAGAGCCATGATGGGATGATGAAAACAACTACAGATACAACACGATAAACCAAATTATTTGACTTCTGTACAGCTTTCACCACCTCTATTTATAATAATTGTGCCAAGTTGTCATTTAGAGATTGATTTTTGTTGTAGTTAGAAATCTAACATGTGACTTAAGTCGCCTGCTGCTGTCAAAAGTAGACAAGAGCAGTTTTTTACCAGAAATGTCACTCCAGTTTTTCATGATTATTCAGCAGTGCATTTTGCTTTTGGTTTTAGGAGAAGCGGCTCAGTGACCTGTCCAATCAGAGCCATGACTCCCAGGTGTCCAACAGCACACTGTCAGCCACCTCCCACGAGGACAGACATGCGACTGTGGTCTCGCAGAGAGATGACCTTGTAGACGGCCACTCCCCTCAGGAGGAGGAAGAGCTGGATGAGATGGAGGTGGAGTACATTGAGGTGAACATTTTGCATCCAGTATATTTACATGAATTAAACGGAATCTGATGATCTTTCTTGCTGAAAACATACCCGTTTTGCCCTTTTTAACAAATTAAATCTCAATCCCTCTCCAGCCAACTGTGCACTTTGCAGAGGAGCCCATCATCCGCGGTGGGGATGAGGACGAGGAGGAGGATGGGGAAGACGGCGAGAGGAGCGACGAGGAGGACGAGAGGCCGGCCTTTCCTGCGGAGAAGCAGCGTTTGATCAGAAAGGACACGCCGCACTACAAGAAGCACTTCAAGATCACCAAGCTGCCCAAGCCTGAGACTGTGGCGGCGCTGCTGCAAGGCTTCAGTCCTGACGGCCTCAACTCTTCGACACAGGTGGCTGAGGACGAGCAGGACGAGGAGGAAGAGCAAGGTCTGTGCACCCCTCAGCACCATCACAGAATGGAGGAGCTCGAGGACAGCCGGCACCAAGTCAACTCCAGTCAAGTAAAGGTAAGGAGGAGATCCCTGCAGAGAGGGTAGCTAGTTAGGAATTACAAGTTATATGTAGAAACACATTATTTTCCTCAGCTATATATGTAAAAGTCTTTTCAATATATAACAAAGTGTAACAACAGGACATAGGTTGTGCAGAAAAAACGGAGCGTCACACATCAAATCATTTTATTAGCTTAGTTTATGCTGTAATTCTTCTACTCGTGTTGTAACAATATATTTGAATCAAATATATTTTTTGCTTGCTACTTGCCTCTATGTAAACACTTAATACTGAATGCATAGAGTGCCCTAAACACTTTGCAAGTTGCATTCATTTCGGAGCACCCACTGTGAATGTAGCATTGCATGTAGGGTCATTGCGGAAATAAAGACGTCTTCGCTTGAGTTTTTTCCCCATCAGGAGTTGATTTTGTGGTTTAACTGCAAACTCACCAACAGTTTCAGATCTTTGCTCCTTTGTCTCAGCTCTGCCGAGACAGGCTCTCCTTCACCACCTGCAAACGCTCAGATGTCATAAGCTGATAATACTCTCCTCACATGATTTAGATTTCTTTGAAATTTGTCTCATATGTCTCAAATGGGGGGAATTGACTTTGAACCTTTGAATCCACAACAAACCCCTGCTTAATTCTTTGATGTCTCATCCACACACGCAGCTACAGGCCTTTCTCACACAAAAGTGGCCTCTTGTTCAGCACTAAACTTCTCACCATATTTAGCTGCCATCACCTGATTAAATTGATTAATGATGATTTCACGCGCTGATCTTATAACATTGTGTGTGTGCTTGTATGTATGAATGAAGTGAGTGAAGTCAGTCAGTGCTGCTTTTGAAAGTGAATCTCAGTATTGATCATTAGTATTTGGGGAGACTTGATGAAATATTTCAATTTATCTTGCTGATTTTATAAATCATTTTTAACACTGTGATCAAACATCATATCTCACCAAACTTGATGTGTGTGTTTATGAATGTGTGTTTTTTTGTGTGTGTGGCTGACTTCAGACCAACCAGAACATTTATATTGGCAGAGCTGGAATATGAGATTCAACGAATTTTGTTTGTGCCTTTTCACAGAATGTTAAATTATTGTAGAGAGTAATATTCTTCATCGGTCTTACAAATCAAACACAGAAAAACTTTTTTTTTTCTTTTTGTTTTGATTTTCTTAACCTTTTTTTGTTGAATTTTCTGTAAAATACTTTTGTAATGTGATCTTGTAAATATTTTAATGTCAACTAAAGACTACTGTCTTGGAAAAAAAATTGTTACAAAAGAAGGCCTTTTGTCTAAATAAAAGCTTGCTACCGGAGGAGTTTGCTGTCTGTGGTGTGGAGGCTGGGCTTATTCTGGTATGGGAGCTTTTGCCTTCTTTTGTCTGCTCTCTCTACACTGTGTGTTTTGCACTGTAGCTGAGCTCCTTGGTCTTGTCTTTCCGTCTCTGCCTGTATTTGCTTCTGGTGGCTGGGGAGCGAGTGTGGGTTTGCATCTGCTTCAGCGTGGTCCATCCCAGTGGACAAGGAAGCAGGGAGGAGTGTTGGGTGTGTTTGTTGAAGTTTATGGAAAGAGTGAGAAAGGCCTTTTTTTTTTTTTAAGCGTGTGTGTGAGCATATTTTTATTTTGGCCTGACTAATCCGCATGCCTCTTGCTGGTTCCTGTCCTAACAGGGGGTGTCATTTGATCAAGTCAATAATCTGCTGATTGAACCTGCTCGAATTGAGGAGGAAGAGGTCTGTACATACTCTTTCCCGTCCGGTCTGTCTCTCTGTGTCCCTCACTCACCCACTCATCCACCCATCTGTGTTCAGATGTAGAAAAAATACCCATGTTTAATCCAAGCCAATCAATAGGGACCCCCTAACCACAGCTCATGTATGACAAGACCAGTGTGGCAGAACTGGATGCAGAAACTAAGGAGGTGGGTGGGTGGGTGGCAGGTATCTATAAATAACAGGAAATTAAACTTTTTTTTTTTAACCTAGTAAAACATGACCTCTGGTAATATCCCTATCATTGCATATAATGTAGAACTGACCACCCTGTGAGATGTTTTTGCTCAGCCAGATTAAATCTAAATAGATGAAACAGCGGTTTTGCACATGTCACATAACTCAAAACAAGAAATATCTCTTTTGGATGCTGGATAGCATTAATTTGTTGGAAACTTTGATCTTCCCAAGGCATTGCTAGCTCCCTGAAAACCCACAGTTATGCTTTCCTTCTCAAGTTGGACTGTGTCTCTAGAAAGTAGAGCCATCCCAAATTCCTGTTTTTGGGCTTTGAAGCTTTGCCAGTAATCAACAGTGAATACTGGAAGCTTCGTTCTTTGGAGTCTGTCTCTACATAAAAACATTTTAAATTAATGAAAATCAGTGAACTAAATCAAAAACCAGTATGTACTGGCCAATTTTCATGTACAGAGTAAATTGAGTGTATGGAAAACCCTTCTCTTTTGCCATTTTTGTGACATAACATCAGCTATTTTGCAGTTTGCCTTAGCCTAAGTTTAGGTGAAAAATCATCAACAGCAAAAAACCAACCAACCGAACACACGAAGAATACCCGAAGCGAAAATTGAATACCTACTCAACGAATGAATATTCTAATATTTGGGTCCAGCCATGCTCGAATGTTTGTCATGTTTTTCCCAAATGTTGGCATTGCCTCAAAACAGCTCAGAAACAGTTTTATAAATTCCAGTCCAGCATCACGTTCTGCCACACAGCGTCTCTGCATCTGTACCTTTCCTCTGCTTCTGCCGCTTTGCTCCTCGTTATCCACTGTCCATGCTGTGTTGCCCTGGAATGAATGGGTTGGTTGCACTGTGATGAAGCAAGCCGTCTTCATCAGTTTCCTCCAGGTGTTTTTTTTTCTCCTCTTCATCCTGTTTTTTTTTTTTCCCTTGCAGCAGGTAACTCAACTTGCAACCACAGGAGGAGCTCCAGCTTAATGAATACAGATGAATTTTTTTATTGTTATTTATATATGTTTTTTTACGTCCGATTTTATTATTATTAACTTGTAAGGATTGACAAACGTGATTTAAGTTTTTGAACTGTAGGACATGACACGTGATATTTGCATTGTTACTCGTCTGAAGACCTTTTTACTTTTTTGTTTTTCCCTTTCAAGTTTTTTTAGCACACTTGTTGATATTGTTGTAAAAGAATACTCTCCTTTGCTGTTTAGTTTCAATGAAGAAAACATGCACTGAAACTTGTTTAAAAATACAACAACATTTAAATGTCTTATAGTATCACATGAGAATTGTCCCTGCCAGTTCACTGCTTTGGGGTATCTACACTACGATGCTGAAATCATCTCCACTTCAAGGGCGCAGCACTCTCCCTTCATCTGTTACTCCTGACATTTCCCTTTTTCCTACCACCTGTCCCTCATTTGTCTCCATTCCTCTCCTTTTTGCATGGCTTGCAAGTATACAGAATATGCAGTCTGTTAGGTTTTAGTGTTTACATCACAGTTTTAAGGACCCTTATTCCATACAAACACAAAACATGTTTCTTGTAAAGGTCAGGCCTATGTGAGTCAATTTAAGATGGCCTTAGAAAGTTAATTACTTGTTTCAGGTTATGTCTGCGGTCTACTGTCAGTTACCTAACCTCTACCTTGAGTCACCACAAATGACTGTTACCTTTTTTTGAACTTTAAAATGTCTTCAAGGAGAATTCCAGGCGCAAACTAATCAGTTTAAACTGACATTAGGCTTCAGACAAGTTGTATCACCATCCATCTATTGGCATGATGACAGGATGCAGTGATGAGGTTAACGCCACCCTCTGGCAGAAAAAGGGAGGTCACCCATGAGTTAAATCATGAAGTCAAGATGTGGAAAAAAAAAAATAGCAGTCAACCTAAAAAAAATAAATGAATAAAAAAATTATGGGCTAACCTCCCTCTCAATCTGTGCTGAGCTGTGTGGTGTTTACAGGAGTTTCACTAGTAGTTGTGCTGACTCCGCCCTCCTTAACTTACAGCACACTCTGACCATCCAGCGGCAAACTGGGGGCCTGGGTATCAGCATTGCTGGAGGAAAAGGATCTACACCTTACAAAGGAGATGATGAGGTGAGATTTGTTGCTGGAATCTGGAAAGTTTCAAAAAATCAGAAGAATTTAGATTATACAAACTTTTTTTGTCCGTTTGTTTGTTCAGGGTATCTTCATCTCCAGAGTATCTGAGGACGGTCCTGCTGCCAGAGCAGGGGTGAAAGTGGGAGACAAACTTCTAGAGGTAAAGTGTTTTCTTTTTACTTTCCTTTTTTTTGGTCTTCAAAACTTTTTTTTTTTTTGGTTTAAAATAAGATGATTATTCAGTAGCGTCGCTAATCAGTCATTCTCTCCTTGTGTGTTCTCAGGTAAATGGGGTGGACCTCCACGAAGCAGAACATCACACGGCAGTTGAAGCTCTCCGCAGCTCTGGTGCTACAGTTTCTATGACAGTGCTGCGGGAGCGAATGGTGGAGCCAGAGAATGCCATCACCACCACGCCACTGAGGCCAGAGGACGACTATTTCCCACGGGAGAGACGGAGTAGCGGTCTCGCCTTCAACTTGGAGACGACTTCCAGCGGGCCTCAACAACGGCTCTCCACCTGCCTGATCCGAAACGACAAGGGGCTGGGATTCAGCATCGCAGGGGGCAAGGGCTCCACACCCTACCGCACAGGAGACACGGTGAGACAGAAAACTCATCAATCATTTTGATCACTTGTTAAGGGATCAAGTAAGTGTTAAGTGTTCGAGCATTGGTGAAAAGGTTCCCCCTTGAAGCCAAATTTGTAAGAGAAGCACTGCGTTTAAGTTGAAAGCAAAAGATGAAACTGAAAGATGATCTCAAGCCAGAGGCACAATCTGCAGTACAATCAGTACATGGCAGCTTTGGTCTTAAAGTTGGGTCACAAAGTGTGTGCGTAACCTTCTCCGTCACAGGGATCTGTCTTTTAACAGCGTCTATTCTAGCCGAAGCGTTTACAGCCCTCACCAGGGAGACGAAGATAGGAATAGCCAGCCTTGACACCTGATAGGTCCACTGTAATTGGACGGGGTGAGGTGTATATTTGGGTCAGCGCAACGCTGCATTGCACCTCATGCAACTCATGCAGCTGAACAAGCCCTCAAAGAGGAAAGGACTCATAAACTTTAGGAGTTAGGCGAGTCTGAGTGTAAGTCTTGCCTCTCTTTCAAAAGGCTTTTGAAATGGATGCAGTGACTTGACTGGTTTTCAGTTAATCTGAGGAGGAAGTGCAGTAGACTTTGTTCCTGCATGTGTTGACAGATTTTGCAATTTTTGTTTAAACAAATTGTGTAATTTTTCTGAGTAAAGTGAGAGTTTGTCTCAGTAGGCATACTGTCCCTGTGCTTGCTGCTTAATCTGCACAGTCCTATCGTTAAATAATGATTGAATGAAGTTATTCAGTTGTCTTGTACATGTAAGGTTGCTCGTTAGTGTGAACAACTTAATTTCACAGAGTTTAGCATTGTGAGCTTCTAATTTCACCTAACTACCTGTAAGAAGCGTCCCAGCAGTAATCCTCACAGTGGGATATTGCACTGACTTGCTGATGACTGAGGCATTTCAGCCTGTTGCACCAGTTTACCACTGACCCTGTCTAATTTGATACACAGCCAGGGGAGGTCAGAAAAGCTTTATGCAATAATTTAGTGGCCTCGCCGACTTTACACCTTTTCTAGCCACCATAAAGCCTTCTTCTAAATCTCTTTCCATCTGTAGAGCTGTAAAAAATGACTTATAATTTACATGCAGTACAGTTCTGAGCAATTTATCCTCTAAAGTACATTAGAGTTTAACAATTGGTAATGTCTCTCGTCTGCTTTTAGGGAATCTACATCTCTCGCATTGCAGAAGGGGGAGCGGCGCACAGAGACAGCACACTGCGTGTCGGCGACAGGGTGATTTCTGTGAGTGCTACACATCCCCTCCTCATTTTCCATCTAGGCAAACAGTCAAATCAGGGTTTCCTTTACAATGTTTTTGTTGATTTGAAGATGGGAATTATTATGTTTTTCCCCATTCTATGATAACCTACACAAGGTATTTAAGAATGGGCTGAGAAAGGATTCAATATATGCTGATAAATGGACTTTGCTAAAGCAATTTTAAATGTCTGGAGTGGCTAAAGATAATGGCCTGATATTGAACGCTTGATTAATCTTAATCTGTACCATTTTATATGTTGTAAATGAAAAACTTTGTGTATGTCATCATTCCTGTATGTTAAAAACTTTCCATTGTAAGTGTGCCCACAACACTGCTCTCATTACTCGCTTGCTGTATCTAAGATAGATCACACTAACTTGTGCTCGATCCCATGCTGACCACATGCAGAAAATTAATTCATCGGCTGAGATGG
>JAQFJA010000013.1:6464760-6488458 GCA_029874485.1 Naso brachycentron | reverse complement strand
TGTCTCATACAACTTATGCCCTTCCATATGAAGTTACACTGTGAAAGGATGCTTGTAATCACTGGGTATTAAAACACAAATAACTTAATTTAAAAAAAAGAGAGGTTTAAAAAAATTGCCCGAATATTAGGTACTGTTTTTGGTATGAACACACATTAAGTAAATGCCATTCTGATTCACATCCACTGTCAGCTCCCATTCATTTTGAGTTTTCATTTATCATAAAACTTCGTGTGTCAGAATAAAAACCAATTTTTTAAGAAGCTTGAGGCTCTATTATCAAAACTTGTTTGAATGATATCATGTATAAAATATTTTTTTCTCTGCAGACACGACCGGGTGCCATCCAGCCGGTCGGGCGCGTGCGGCAGACCTCTTCCCCCGCCACCCCGGACGGCCACAGCCCCAACCCCTTCCAGCATGGCCCCTCCCCCTTCAACTCCCAGACCTCTGTAAGACCCCTCACCACCACATAGTGCTGTTTTCTGTCCACTCTCAGCTCTGTGCCTCCTGCTCTGACTGCACAGCCCCCAAACACACAGGTTGTGTTTCACAGCAGTGCAGCAGAGACAAAGAGAAATAAGGCACAAGAATGAATTTTGAACCAAAGACAGGAAGACGTGCACCCAAATGCTCTGGAGAGTTCAGTTGGTGCTGCTGTCTGTGACGCCCAAGCACCCCAGCAGGTTAACTACACCTGCAAACAGAGCATCCGGCCCACCTCTAAGCTCCTAACTCAGACGTATTTTATCGTAATTGCAGCTCTATGAAATGTTCCACATTTCTTCCATTGCTGGTTTAGTAAATCCCAAAGACACTTTGATTTAATCTCACGTCTTCCTGATTGTGTCACAAAGGAGTCATTGCTTTTTCCAGCCCTACTGTCTGTCTTTCTCTGGCATACTCCCCTCCTCTCTCATATGAAACCTGCCGCCATGCTGTTCACCTGTTCTCCGCCACAGTCTTCTTCAACTTTGCTGTTTTTTTCATAGTCTACCCTCTCCTCCATCTCTCTGTCTGTCCGTCCCTCCCACCTCCTCTACTTGCCCTCGGCTCCTTTTACCTCATGAACCTACCCCCGCCCTCCATGCCTACCCCATCCCTCCCCCTTGCAGCCTCGCGCCCCCTCCCCCACCTCGCCCGATGAGTTCCCCATGAATGTCAAGCAGGCATACAAGGCATTTGCCGCTGTGCCTCGCTCACTGGCAGTGCTGGAGCCGCCACAGGTAGGCCGTGCTGCCCGGTTTCCCCCGGGTCTCAACAACAAAAAGCATGCTGTGCTGATTGGTTGGTCTCGCCCCCTCTGCCCCCTCCTGACTGGAGCAGGCTGGCCTATAAGGAGTCTGCGCCATGTCGGGGGGCCTGTGACGTGCTGTGACGTGTGGAATGCGTTCATCGTTGGTTTTTGTAATCCAGTGCCATCATCTCTCATGCTGGTGTTGAGTCTTGATCCATTTGTTCATCCATGTGTGACTCGTGTACTAATATTCAAGCTCCCTTTTTTTCACATACTGTATCCCACCTGCTAATCAGTCTGCCTGCTCTGTATCTCTGTCTTTGTCCTCAGTCAGAGTGTACTGAATTTTTACTAAAACTCTGTTGTCCTAACAGGACCTGTACGGTTTGAGGAACAATTTCTACCCAAAGCAACCGTCTCCAGAGGTGAGTGAACATGTTAACCAAAATATTAAAAGCACAGCTGTATGTTGTACCGTATTGGACTGAATGTAACAATCCCATTATTTCTTGATTTTTAAAAAAGTGGGGTCGTATTACAATCAAGTAGAAATAGTTGAAAACATAAGATTGTTGCATTTTGGGTTGTTTGAAGCTTTAATGTTGCAGGGCGTTCAAGTTCATCTGCAGGAGTTTCCAACAGCCTCTGTAATGTGTTTTGCTGCAATGAAGGAAATAAAAAGAAAGCTTCTGCTAACATCTTCAGTGAAGAAACAGAGCAGGAACACATTATCTGTTAGGCATCCACAAAATGTAATGTTAAGGAGATCGATACAGTACAAGAGAAATGCTTGTTTTCCAGCAGGAATAGTCTGAGTGTCCTTTTCAAAAACAGATGCTAGACAAGATGGGGGCTGCTTACAATCGGGGCAGTGTTTTACGATGAATAAAGAATCTTCAGCTGCAAGAATATCATATGAAGGCAGGTGTAGTCAGATACTGAGAGGAAAACCCACCGACTCTTAGTTGCACAGCCTGGTGATGTCGTATGTGGCTTTTTCAGCCTGAGTTGAAGGACGAGGTGTTTGATGATGACATAAATGGAGAGGGGCGAGCTGGTAAAGGTCTGACCAGCAAGCTTTCTCCCCGGCGGGAGTATATGAGCCTGGCAGCAGTGCCTCGATTCTCCAGGCCATCCATGGAGCTGCAGGTACCCCCGCCGCAGCAGCATCTAGAGCAGTCCTGTTCCTTTTCTGGGCTGCGATGTGTTTGGCTTGACCGGTGGTGGTGTCTCTGCTCAGAGACTGGGAGACTGTCTTGTTACTTCTGCCATTAATGGGGCTGCAGGTTAATTGATATCGAGCAGCTAAATGGTAGTGGGTTCTATTTTAATGGTTATTATTTCTTTCATCTTGGTCTGTCGTACCTGCTTCCTCTGTGATGTCCTTGGCTCTTTTGGCAAATGGCTCTGTAACGTTGTAAAAAGCAATAAAACCTCTTTCTTGCTGTAAACATCTCCCTTTATTTAGTTCTTAATTTGACAGTATTGCAGGTGCTTCAGTGCTATGAGCTTATCCATTACAGCCTCCATCATTTATAATGATTCTTTTTTTTTTTTGGTCTCATAACCCAACAGATTCCCTCTCCTGGGGGCAAGGACAGCCCAGAGCAGCGCTCTTTCAGGGACCGACAGAAGTATTTTGAGATTGACGTGAAGCAGCCGACACCAGACAAGCCCAAACCTCGAGTGTCTCTTGTCGGAGAGGATGACCTCAAGAAAATGAGAGAAGAAGAAGGTCTGTTTTTGTTGTTTCTCCTTGTGTGTCCTTTTCCAACAACTAATAAAAATATGTAATTTACAAACCCGTCTGTTCATCTCACCACAGAGAGGAAGTTTGAGCAGCGGGCGCGGGAGTATCTGTTGGATGAAGATGATGAGGATGAAGAGGAAGACTTGGCGAAGCAGGTGGCTCATATGAAGGCCTCTGGCAAAGTGTTGCTGGATGGAGTGGAGTACAAGGTGGAGCCCATATCTTCCCCATCGCAGCACTGCTCCACACCACCAAGCTACAATGTCACACCACCCAGCTATGGTGGCAGCTCAGGGTAAAATGTTGTACATTATTATTACCGCTTCAAATGTTTGTTTTTTCGGCTAATTGTTTTAAATGTGTGTGGGTGTGTGTTTGTAGGCCTTCTTCAGTTGATGGTAAGGGAGACTCTCAAAGGAATTCATTCGAGGACAGCTTCAGGCTGGAGCAGAGGCCAAATTCCATGACTGGGTAATTACATCATACACACGATCTTCTAATGCCTCTTTGCTGTTGTTTTAGTCACTGTAGTCATGTTGCTACATATTATGTTCTTGTCAGACTGATCCCAGTGTACCAAGGGGAGTTGTCGGCTCCTATCCGCACAGCCAAAGCAGAGCGCAGACATCAAGAGAGGCTTCGTATGCAGAGCCCCGAGCTGGCTGTGGCCCCTGACAAGGACCTTTCCCCTGCTGAGAAACGAGCTCTGGAGGCTGAGAAGAGAGCCATGTGGAGGGCAGCACGGTAAATATAGCACCAACACATTGTGACAGGAAAGACAAAATGGCTTATCAGGTGTTTTGTATATTTTATCAAGCTCTTTTTAAAAAAATGTTCCCCTTTTTTGGGGGGTGTTTTGATACCAGCCGGGATATTTCAGGTTTTTTTTTCTAAAGCACTTCTCACTGAATCATTTACTTATTAAAAGTCATTTTAAAACATCTGTGAGTTGATTAAATCCCCAACTAATCAATCTACCCTCTCAGATTTAACATGAGCAGGACATTTTTTTCAAATAAACTGTAATAGCCTTAAGTAACTATAGAGAACAGGAGCAACAGCATCTCTTTGTTGTGCCATCTGTCTTTTTTTAACTCACTAATGTCAAAATTTTCAGCTTTATCTTTTGACACCAAATATTTGTATTTTATATAAACATTTTATATCAGGGTTTGTGCTGCAATAATTTGGACAGAGCAGAAGCCATTTGCGGGAAGAGAGAGGGAAGGTTTGTTTTCTTTGAGCATCACGTGATATAAACCTTGACTGGGCTGATGAAGCTGCCAGATGGAATCACATGAATGTCAGCAGAGAAATGTGCATAAATATTTCCATGTACAAAAGCTGATAAGATGTTTTCTAAATGAACCTTTAAACAAATGATTCCTCATTATGTTGATTTTAAACAAAGGCTAAAACTAAATACAAAATAAGCTAAACATTTGCTCATTCAGACCTCACATAGCGTGGGTTGCTTTCTGTAAACTGTTTGTCATACTGGTCAATAACAGGGTTCAGTTTTTCGCCCAAATGTCCAAAACATAAGTTCACAGTTTGCTCTGTTGTAACAACAACACCATCCTGTGTGTGTGTGTGTGTGTGTGTGGTTAGTCTGTCCCCTCTCTTACTGTTTTCATGTCTGAAATTATTCCTGACTTTCCTTAATGTGTCAGTGTTTTACCTTCCATTCTTTGGTTTTCTTCTCTTTTTTCTCTCTTTATGCCTTTCTTTCCTTCCTCTCCTCATACTCCTCCTTCACCCTGGTGTAACTGTCATCCTGTTCCCTCCTCCTCTTCCTCTCTGTCACCCTCTCCATGGCCTCACGGGGCCCAGGCCCTATGGCCTAGAGGAGGATGTTAGGCAGTATGAGCAGGACCTGGCTAAGAGGCTCTACCAAGCCCGAGTGAGGGCATCTCAGGGCACGCCTGAGGCCCCCCAGCCCCCCATCTCCTCTACCTCCTCCTCTGCAGCCTCCCAGCTCAGGTCTGCTCCGCGGCCCCAGCCACCAGGGCCAGACGCACGGCATCATGGGGGTGTGCTGGGGTGCTTTGACATTGGGGTACTTTGCTAGAAGCTGAGTATGGAAAGGTCCAAGCAAGCGCTTGCAGCAGCACTAGCCCTTTTTACACAGAGCTCACGCTTTACTGCCACAACGAAGACAATTCTTTACACTGCCTTTTTCTCACACTGAGCCACGCACCCTGAACCTGGAACCTAATGGCATAATGGGTGGGACATTTAACGCTAGTGTTACGTATAACATATGCGTCGGATAACACTTTGTAAAAAAATAATCATGGTATAACATGGCAGTAACAGTCTCGTCCTATGAATGTTACATGGCTGTTGATCTTGTCCTCCGCTTGAGTAAGGAGCTCATTATCTCCCAAGTTTGTAGAAATTTTCAGATGCTGTTCCTCTTAAGTTTAGCTGCTGTCTGCTTATTAAATCTCTGGCCAGTGGGCTGCACACCGTCCACGTCGTCAGAGGGTCACATCCCTCTCATTGAGCCAGCTCAGGCTTTAACACTAGAACGGCCTTGTTGGTCATTTTGACCCTTTTCACATTTTTATGCCATAAAACTTTGTTGCATTAAATATTACAGTGCTGTCGGTGACTGCTATTCCTAAAAATGTCTGTATTTTCATTTAAAATGTTACTTAAACAAATTGCACTTAAAGTCAAAACAAAACACAAAAAAAAGTGATCATTTCTACCTATTTCAGCCACAGGCGGTCATGACGACCTCACAGGTTTTGATACATTTTCACACTGTGGCAGCTGCATCTTGGTTGCTTGGCAACGGTCATCGTCTTTGTCAAAAGTAAACCTTTGAGAGGGGCAGCGAGTTCCAATTACAGAGGTAGTTTTTGTCCCTCAAAGCAGCGCAGCGGAGCAGAGCTCACCTGCGTCGGCCAGGAGCAGATCGTGGTGATCCGTCTCCGATGAAAGTGGGCTTTTTCTCTTCCTCCTTGGCATATCATCAGGTGTTACTTTGATTTTAAAAATATATATTGTCACTCAATAAATGCATTACTTTCTATATTTGGTATTTATCATGAGAGGGAATTGAATTTGGAATCTGACAGTCAAATGACCACTCAGCCTTTCTAGTAGGTATGAAATTCTGGCCCTTCTAGTGTTAAACAGTTGCCGATTCAGAACTTCTGCTGCCAGCTCAGAGGCAGAACAATAACGACCATCCATTTGCACGCCTGACACATCAGATTAATCCCCCAGTTTTCCCACCAGGAACACGCTGTGTAAGAGGGGCTGCTGTGACAGTGCTTCCACTGCCTTTCTAGAGCTGTCTTGCTTCTGCACGTCTTTGCTGTTTCTAGCTTCCTCTCGTTCCCCTTCTCTCTCTCTTCTGTCTTGTCTCCTCGCTCTCTGCAGCACTTTTCATTTGCGCCTTGCTGTTCTTTAAAATTTTGTTTTTTTTAATTTGTACTAACACACAGTTTGCAAGCTATTTGTGAGGTGAGGGTAAGCCTACTAGCAGTAGGTAGTCCTTTTCCTGGAATGCCTCTTATTGTGCAATGAAATTAAACCGGTTGTTTGTCACAGCAAACCAGGACAAGGAGCACCCAAAATTAGTCGTGTTTGGCACCACACCCACCTGTAACGGTGTGTGTCTCTGCCAGTCTTTGTCTCCGTGTATATGTGAGTCTCTTCTTGTTTTCTCATCATTTATATGATGGTGTTTGTTCCTCTTGCAGAATGAAATCTCTAGAGCAGGATGCACTGAAAGCTCAGATGGTCATCGCCAAGTCTCGCGATGGGAAGAAACGTGGCACGCTAGACCAGCTGACGGAGTCGCCCTCACCTGCCCCCACGCCGTCTCCCACACCTATGGAAGGTAGGAGGCTGCTGTTGTAAAATACAAACATCTTAAGCAGTTTTGACTGTATTACTAATTGATTTAATGCAGAAATACCATCATATTATCCAATTAAACTGGATTTTTAAAAAACCTCCTCAAGACTAGCTAATATACGTTCACTTTTCTTGGTTGCTGTCACTTCCATTTTGTGTATTGTATTTGTTGTGCTTGCTTTTTGTGAAGAACTTTTGAAAAGCACTACAAATAAATCTTCACTTCCTTGTGACTATGTTCTTTACATTTTTTGTTTTCTTTGGACAGAGCTCAGTCCTCGAGGACTAACCTCTCCAGGCAGACTGGTAAGAACAAAACTTTAGTCATTTTCCTTAATTTACATGTATTTATTGTTTTTTTCCACTGGACTTTGTCAGTGTGGATGGTTCACTGTATCTTTTAAGAGCTTGAATCGACTATTTAGACGCAGTAACACTGATTTGCTGTTTTAATTAAAGGTGCTTTATTTGAGATGGACAAGTAAGATTGTTGGTGTACAAGCTGGAGAAGGGAAACAGCAGATTTGCTTCAAACACACTGGCATTTATCCACCATCTTGCTCATTGTCACTCTAGCTAATCAGCCAAAGCTGGCTGCTTGAATCACCCATTAGCCTCTCTGCCTCCCACCTTTGCTTTTTCTACTCCCCCATCCCTTTTCCTCTCTTCTTTGAACTTTGACTTCTCCACCATTTTCTCCTCCTTTCTGTACTTTGTCCCACCCTCTTGCTCTTTCTTTGCCCTTGTTTTCTCCTTCTCCCTCTCCCTCAACCTCTGCTCATTCCTGTTTGCTATCCTTCTAGTCCCTGTCGTCAAAGAAGTTTGACTACCGACAGTTTGCTGCCATTCCTTCTTCCAAACCAGTATACGACATTCAGGTATTGGCTGCATGCTGAGCTCCCGGGGCCCAGACCTCCTCCTTTCCCCCTGGCTTTCCCTGCTGCCTCTCCCCTCTAGTTTCTATGTTAATCAAGAGGCATCAGAGCAATTGAAGTATAGGTTTTGGCTCAGTGATTGATCAGCACTTCCTGCTCTGCACTATAGTGGTGTGGCTCACTAACTCTCAACTCTTGTATAATAAAGGTGGACTTATTCTGCATTAATGATACATCAAAATCAGCCATAGGTCCTTCTCATGATCTGCCTCCACCTCACTGGTTTCCCTCCTAACCACTCATAATGTAAAAACAAAATTTGCAGTAACTATTCACACTTATCACCCTCTTAGGTAACTAATAATTACAGACAATAACACTCACACAGACAGGTTTTTGATCCCACTAACAAGAATTGGTTCCGGGGGGGAAATGGTCATAACCTGCACATCTCATCCACTCTCACATTCACATCCATCAGCTGTCTTATTCCACACATGGTTCACTTACCAGGCAGAAATAACATGTCCTCCTCTCATGCTCTGGCTTTTGAGACACTGATCTGCTGAAAGTTTTCCTCTTGTACCATCATAAAGGTAAAGGTTTTGTGTAGATTTGCATATTTTCTTCTCTGTGTGGAAGAAGAGATGGGAGGGGAAGCAGGGGGAATCCTGGAGTGGTGCTGGAGTGAGCAGAGCTTGTCTGGAAGTGGTTTTTATTCTTTTGGGTCAAGTATCTGTGGTGGTCTGTGTCACTGTCAGTCTGCACTCCTCTGAGTGTGGGATCTTTTGTGGTTTGGTTGTCGCACACTGACCTTATATTTGTATTCTTCTTTTGGTTGTACTGATTGTAAGTGTTTGCATAGTGTTTTACTCTCTTGACAAAAGTCATGTTTAAAAGCTGTGCATTGATGTCAGTAAGGTGACTACAACTTATATAAACATGACAGTTATGTATAACAGGAGATCCAAGGAACCACTACTATCTTCAAGGTGAGGGTCACATGACAGCAGAATCTGTCACCGCAACTTTCAGATATTTTGAGAGAGAAACTACTTAATGGATTGTTCGGCTCTTTTGATGTGGGGTTATATGAGAAACTTCGACCGAGTCAGTGTCTTAGCCCACGTTTAGATGAGAGCAGCTGTACTTAAAACAGAAAAGTCTTTCCTTTGCATCTTCAAAACATGTCTGTGTTTACACAAACAACCGAAAACCCTGTAGTATACACGTTAAGCCAGTAGTCGGTGGTGTAAGTTTGCATTGACATACCCTCAGAGCTGCTAAAGCTAACTTCCTGTTGCTGCTAAGCCCAAAGCAGCCACAAATTACAGAAATTCAGCCATAGATTAACCTTTATAATTGTGCTACGAACACTTAAATTTGCCTCAATAGACTGTCATCATATTCAACCTGCTTTCAGTGCACTGTGGAGTGTTAAATCAAAGTTTGATAGTGGCTAGAGCTGAATGCAATGACTTGTGCTAGCATTAGCATGAGCGTGGTCACCGCGTTCACAGGCACTCTGCTTGCCAGTTTACACAGCAGGAAAGAAGGTTGCATTTTCAAAAGATTCCACTCTGGAACCTGGTTTCAAATGTTTGTGGTTTCAGGGGTGCCAGCGCACCGTGCCATGTAACAGGAAGGTCGAACCGCCACAAAAGGGATTCATTTGATGTGAAAACTTGTGCCGTGAAAACTGCCCCTTACATGCCATGGATAACGATCAGCTCGCCTTCTGTCTGAAGAAGCAGCGCAGTGCCAGCAGATAGCAAAGCATATCAGACCAACAGGATATGTCCCTTTATATGTGTATGCTACACTTTAAACATTTTTAACAATATACATTGCTGTCAGACAGCTGATTTCTTTGCAACTATTGCAGGCTGCGGTTGTGCGTAGGAATACGGACACTTTGCTCTTAAGGGAATATAGTCCCAAAGGAATCGGCTGTCTGATGGCAACGTAAAGCACTCAAAATTTTAAAAGTGTATCATACATGTGAAGGGACATACATTCTTTAGGTGGGTGGGCTTTTTGATGGATAAAGGAAATGGTGCTGTTGGTACTGTTTAATGCAGTACTTCTTTAGACAGAGAGGGAGCTGATCATTATCTATGGCAAGTAAGACGCTGACTAGGTACAAGTGCCTCATGCAACCCCACACCAAAAAAAAAAGACAGAAAAGAACTATCCATGTAAGACTTGCCGCAAACCAAAATATTTTATCCTACTGCGACATTTTATCCTTTAAAAAAAAAAAAAAAACAAAACAGAAAAAATCATGCAAACATAACATCAGGTTAACCCTACTAATTAATATAATTTACATTCCACTTTTTGTGTTACGGTTGTACAATCATAGAAATTCCCTCAGAATCATGTCTAACTATAAGATGGCTGAAATAGCTCGCACAGCCAATAGAGAACATGCTAGCCAATTAGCTTGCTAGCTATAGTGGTAGTTTGGTCAAAAATGATCCTGGCTTGCAGTTTGCAGTGGTCCTTTGAGTGTTCCTCAGTAGAATAAACACTGCCACAGCAATGACAACAAGTTAAGAAAGAAGATACTATTTAAACATAAAAAGCACACAGAGAAAAACACAACATGTTGCTTGGTTTTTCATCCTCCATTGGTGAATCTTGTGGTCTATGGATTTGCGTGCACTACACAACAAACCCCGGAACTGATGACCTAACTTAACCTTCCCTTCCTTTAACATGCCAATCTCTCCTGGGGGGGAGTAGTTGAGTAGATGTACTCTGGCTTCAGGGCTCTGACAGATTGGGCGCTTAACGTTGGTCTGCTAAACCGGCAGTGAGCGGCTGGCATGTCCCTTCACAGTTTCCCTCGCTGCCAGCTCCCCTGTTCCATGGTGAAGGCTTCCCCTAGAGTACAGGTTGCTGAAACGTCTCTGCTGCCCAGTTGTTTACTGTCTCTTCTTGTCTTCCAGTCCCCGGACACAGCTGATGACATGCACTTCACTGACGATGGCTCCAGCAACCCAGGTGAGAACTAGAGCTATTCAGTATTTTAAACTGTAACAGAACAGACAGAAATAAGTGAAAGAAAAATATTTCCTCATCTTCGTCTATCCCTTTTGATTTAGGTGACTACCTGGGATAAGCAGCTCTTTTTGGTAGGATCCTGTGTGCATGTGTATTTGGGTCTGCGTGTGATTGTCTGTGTTGTAGTTATGAACATGGGAGAAGAGTGTGTACGTTGGTGTGTGTATTTAAACTCTAACCTGCCAGTTGGGAATCAGGTTTTAAGATGGGTGTGTCTAGCTGTGTGTGCGCTTCGCCTGCTGCTGCCTACCACATATGACGGGGCAACTGATGTCAAGACCAAATCAAAGAGAAATTTGCTGTGTCCTAACTAATGATCTCACACTAACAACCTCTTTGTGTAGCTTATTTTGTAGTTGGATGAGATAATAGGGTCTGTTTATACTATTGGTTCACATAAGTATGTTAGATTTTTGACAAAGTGCAAAATCTTATTATGAAAACAGTACTACATGAATTGTGTACTACTGAATTATTGTTGTATGCAAACACTGCGATAGTGATGACCCCACCAGTGTTTCTTGGTGGTGCTGCTGCCCCCTAATGTTTCTTAGTGTTGTTCCTTTTGACAGTAATATTTTAATATACTCCAATACTGTGCAGATATATCATCATTTTAGTCCAATTATCCATGTTGAGTAAAAACAGTTTTTACCATTGAAATTATATTTGTTCATACAGAGAGAGTAAAGTTATGATAAAAGATACTATTCGGTACAAGTACCAAAATCCCAGTACAGGTAATGTATGGTTTCAAATGTGAAGTGTAACCCAAACCTAGGATAGATAGTGCACTTCCAAAATCTGAAATTCTTAAGGAAGAAACCGACCATAAACCATTCACTGAAGTGCATGTGAACAGATGTTTAATAACTGGATTGAAAATCAGTTCTTGAAGAATCTATAAAGCTGCATTTCCACCAAGCAGTTCAGTTTGATACCATACAACATACAATTATTTGCGTTTCCATTGTCAAAATTTGTGAATAGCTCCAAAACAACAGATCCATATTGTCCTGTTTTTTGGCCACCTAGCACAACAATGTGACACCTAAAGGGTGGAGGTAGACACACTGCAGCCCTGATTGGTCGACAAAATCATCACTTCTGTGTGTCTGAGGAATGAAGGACAAACACAACACCATGTTTAAATATCTCCTTGACAGCATGAGAAGTGCCATATTCTTCTTCTTCGTTGAACTGATTGGCAGGCTACACTGTGTCACGCTGCTATGATATCGTGATACTTGCACAGCTGACATGGCTACAGCCATCCAGCATACACCCTGCTTACAAGTAAGGGTACAGTCTGCAGAGAACACTCAAGCCAGATCAGAGTTTATTGTTCAAAGGAGTACCGTATCGTACTGAACTGTACTGTACTGCTTGGTCCAAACGCAGCTTTACCTTCACTTGCTGCAAGTCTTCATACAGATCTCAATGACGTCCTGGGTCCTTGATTTTCCTGCTGCAAACGTTTGTGTCCTGCCTGTTTCCAGCTTCTGATCTGAATGTGGGGCTTAACTTGCAGGTTTAAGGGATCAGACAGATGCTCCACAGCTGCTGTTGTGGAGTGAAAAGAAGCTAAACGCAGCAGCTGGATAGATGTGTTACTGTGACTGAACTTTCTTTTGTCTCTCTGTTTGTTGTCCAGGGCCTGCTGCAAGCCCTGAGGCCGAGGCTCCCACCGTGCTGCCTGCCACCTCAGCCCTGGAGGAGATGGCTCTGTACAGCAACAAGCGCAAACTGAGGCAGGGCCGCCGCAGCCTAGAAACCGCCGTGCCCACATAACACCTGACACTGAGAAGAAATCCGAAGACAAAATGCGAACACACACACACACACGTAAACACACTGTGGAACACTGGTAAAATGTGGGAGAATCCACAGGAGGTGCAGAGTCACGAAACACTACACACAGTGTCAGTAGAGCGAGATTTACTGTCCTATATTTAACCACTGCAGAGACTACGATAGTCACCACACACACACACACTCATATCCTGCGTGCCAGTCTTGCCTATTCAGTCTGTGGATGATTTGGCAAGTTGCTCAACAGTTCCTCAAAGGCAAGAAGGAGCTGCTGTGGTTAGCTAGGATTGCTACTTATAAACCTTTTTATTTTAAGAAGAAGGTGAGCAAAGTTTTTTTTTTCTTTTGCACCGATGATTTTGAGGTTTTAAAAAATACTGGAAGACAAAAGAAATGGGTCATAGTTATACTAACAATATTTTTTAGGCTTTTAAGTGAATAGAATGTAAAGTGTCAGGGGTTTTCTTGAGACTTGGGAGGACAGGAGTGTATATATTAATTGAGGAGGGAACATCCTGCTACCTTCACAGTCACAAATTGTAAAGAGCTCTTTAAAACTGTTTGTTTTTATCACAGTATCTTGTTTGCACTGCCACTGATCAGCTTTTTAAAATGTGTAATTAACTTATTGTTTTATCATTTCACTCAAATTGAAGGCCTTCTATATTTTACACTGTTAAACCCAATCACTTCTTTTAGGCATATCCGCATGGACTGATGCTTATCATGATTTATCAATGACATTTTTGTATTGATAGTTTTGGCTCACTCAGTCAAAGCTCTCAATTAATGAACTGCATATCAATTTACATCATTGAATCTATTTTAAATACATTTATAAATCCCCCAGGGGTTGTTTGTTTTTGAGAGAAGCAAATCTACAAATCAGAGTTTAGTTGTTGCACATTAATGTCTCAACACGGTAATGAGTCATCCTGAAATGATGGTGACTTTTGACTCCTAAAGAGCCTCTATGAAGATTAAGCGACTGTGTTACATTCCCCTTGTAGATATTTACACTGGAGGCAGCAGCACTGAGCTGGCAGCTTCACAGATTAACAGCTCAGAATATCAAATATATACATGTATGGCAACATGCGTTTTTAGCATAATTTACTAATTAACGGTACTTACCCTGCCTTGTTTAGGGTATTTATTATTATATCAAATGTGAATCATTCATTTCTATCCTTTGAGTTATCTGAGTGATGTGAAGGTAGCAGGTGTTTTATTTTTCTGTCTATGTTTAATTTAAATCTGATGCCACTGAAAAAAATCATTTATTATTGTGTGAATAATGTACAAATACTGCAAGGAAAGCAAACTTTGGGTTTGAAACTGAGCCAGTCTTGACCCAGACTCAGCAGGTATGTGGACTGCTGACGCGTCTGGGTTTGGACGGGCTTGGTGTCGGGACGCTCTCTGCATGTATATTAGTTTGTTAATGGGAGAGCTGAGAGAGGCGGAACCGATTAAAAATCAGTCTCATTTACACATTCAGTTCACTGCTTGACCGACTGTCAGTTCATGTACCTGATGGATATTTTGTTTTGCAGAATCACAGCATAGTAGCATTTGTGTTAATTTAATGTAGGGTCTTCTATAGCTTTCCATGTTGCTCTCACTGACTCAGTCAGTTTGTCTGGTAACATTTGCAAAGGCTGATTTTATTTTTTAATTAAACTTACAGTAGGTTAAACTTTTGCAATGGCTGATATCATTTTTTAAAACTTACTAGGTAAATTTTTTTTTTTTTTCCAGATGGGTTTCACTACATTATTAATGCAGTGTTTCAAGTTTTTGTGTTTATTCTTTTGTCTTGAGTTCTCTTTGGGGGCTTTTACTTAGGTTTGGAGGGGAAGGGTCAGAAGTCCTATCAAGGGTCAAGGGTTAGAGCTCATATAAGACTGTAACTAGTGAATTTGTACAACCAAAGAAGTCTATTTTGTGGTTCAGGAATAATAAAATTTTACTTTTCATTTAAGAAGTTGATACGTTGTGTTGTCTTTTCTGTGTGGTTAATCCACAAACTAAGAAAAAGTTGCATCAACATTCAACACGTGGATACTGAAGTTCAAAGGGTACATACGTATCAGGTACAGCTGGAGGAAATCCTGTCCAGCCGAGTTCCTCTGTACAGGGTAAAGACGGTCATCCTGCTAAAGAGAAAAAAAGGTTTAATAACTTATTGGTAACATTTATATGTAGATTTTAAAAAATAGTACATCCACAGTCTTTACTAAGGTGCTGGAAGTGTCAAAGTGCTCAAACTTAGAGAAAAGATTTCTGCACACTTAAGGTTCAAACTGCATACAAAATGTCCAACTCATGAGTAAAAACCTGTACCACCATTCACCTCCTGCTATTTCCCGCTCAATCACAACGATTTGTTCACTAAACAGATCCTAAACGGTAAAATAAACAACTAGAATTACAACTGCTTGTTTCACTGAGGTGCCTTTAAGTTAAAAAGATGCTGAGTGACTGAATTTGACAGCAGCTGTGTGAGCACTTTGCACTTTCTCCACCACCTTGTAGGTACAGCATAGATGAACCTTCATGTTCTGCTTTTGATCCCCGCTCACACATCCATAACATGGTTGAATCAAAAACAGTTTGAAATTTAGTCTGAATCAACATTGCAAGTTGCAGATTTCAGAAGGTAGTAATGCACACTGCACAGCGAGCCTGAGCTGTCCTGCCTGATAGATGCCACACAGAGAATATGAAAGCCTTCGAAGGATAAATACAAGACAAATTTTAGTAAGAAGAACAAGTTTCAACAGGCTAGCTGTATTCTTTGCAATGTTCTCACACAGATTCAAGACTTCCTCCTCCATATTTCTGTACCTGGCTCTGGATCACAGCTTGCTCTGCAACGTCTGAAGTGACCTGCCATTAAGAGGCAAAATTACAAAAAATGTGTTGCTGTCCAAATACATATGGACGTGACCGTACATCACGTGTTCCACACAAAAACACATCCTGTGTATTCTTGGCTTCTGACAAGGTTGAGTGCATTTCCTTCCCTATAAACGTTTGCAAGAAAAAAAAAAAGTCAATTGCTAAGTATTTTAAATCTGCCTTGTTGGCATAAACATTTATTTCAAATTAAGAACTAAATTAAGTGATTTTTGGCCCCTTCGGGACAAAAAATAAATGCTAAATATAGCCAGCTAACAAACATTGTTTTTGAAAAGTGAAATCAAAATATGTTGCTTGCACATCAAGAAGGCTGATAAATAACATCAGTTTCAACTTGCAGTCACAGCTCTCACCACCTAAATCAACATAAGAGCGGCATTCATGCTGTTTAAGCTCCACCAACCCTTTAAAAAAAAAAGTGAGGTTTGGAGCTTTTAGATGCTTAAATGTGCTCACCAGTCATTGAGTAACATGCATTACAGCTGGTTAAACAAGACTCCACCCACACACATGGACAGTATAAAAGCAGGTGTTTGTGCAGGTGGGAGGTTAATCTGTGTTCACGATGAGAGAGCTCATACTTCTCAGTTTGGTGGGATTCATTTTTGTTGAATCAGCATCAGATATGGTAAGTTCAGTTATTTCCCCCAGATTTAAAGATCTATGAAGATACTCAAGGGGAAACTATTTTAACAGCTACAAGCAATCTGTCAATTCCACAACTTCAGTGAATTAATTTGTACATTAATGAGCTAAATACAGTTTTTCACTCACTTTGTATTACATAAATGTCAATTTGGAAGTTTTACGCTTAAATTGCATTTTGATATATTTAATCCAAGTGCTGGAAGTACTTGTGGTTCTCTAGAACGGATAAACAGGTCAGGGAAAATGTCCACAGGGGGTGCCAAGCTATATTTTTACTTGTTTTATTCATTTAATGTTGTCTTTTTGTCTGGTCCATAATGGTCTTTCAAACAAAAACACTGTTGTATATATCAAGGTAAGACAATGAATAAAGGCTTGAAGTGGCTGAAGTTAAAAAGTGGATAAACAAAATTTCAAAAAACAGATTTAGGACCTGATGAAGCAGATTGTGAGATGGGACAGAAAAAATAACTTTAATTGATTAGAAATACTAAATGCAACTTTTTTTGGGCCTTTATTTGAATGTCTTTTATGGGGTTTGACTAATTCAAATCAAATAGATACTAAGCAAACAGTCATGTGTCCTTGAACTTAAAACCCCAAGGCCAAAATATTGGGATGTGGGTAAATAAAACAGAATGTGAATTTTGATGGTCCTATTTTACATATTGGCAGTTAAAAACAGGACATAGACTATATAATTAATGTTTTAACACCACTGATTTTTGCTCATTTCTGCTTAGTCTGAACTTGAAAGCAGTAACATGTTTCGGATAAACTGGGACAGGAGCGACAAAGTCTAGGAAAGTTGTGTAATGCTCAAAAACCACCATTTGTTTTGTTTTTTAAATGCATGTTTTCTGTTTTTGTTTCGTGTTACACACAGTCTCAACTTCACTGAACTCAGTGTTGTTATTTCAATTTTCAATTTTTAGTGGGATCCTGGGAGCAGAAGACCTTATGAAAATGAGGGGTATAACTCAACAACCAATTCAACAATCAACTCAACAGCGGTGGGCAAACTGTGAATGAAAGATCAACTCCTTTTCTCAAAGGTTTATGGAAATCAAAGTAGTGATGATGTTGAGTCATTTCATTTAGAAATCACTTTAAATAGAAGATTAGGTGAGGGGTGCTGCAGCAGTAGGACATAACAAATCTGTACATCTATGATCAGGAGAGGAGATTCATGTTTTTTCAGATTTCTGTGCAGACACAAGTAGTGCACGGCTCTCCTCTTGTGTGGGACAAGTAGTTTTAACATGAAGGTGTATCCCAAACATTGCCGCTTTTAACCTGGCTTCAAAATACGCAACTGGATGCAACCATTTCCTTTTACTGCAAAGTTACTAAACTGCAAAAGTTTTAATTTATAAGCGTTAAATTTTCATTTTAATACAACTTTGATATAATTTATGTAGAGCATGTATCTCACTGCTGCCACTAGCTTCTTCTTCTTTTTCTTTTTTCCAGCTTTGTTTGAAGTCTAAGGTCACCAATCTGGCAGGAACAAGCTAACATCCACTGTTGAAGGGTTAAAGTGTAAATACTCTTTATAACTCAACTGCAATACGTTTCTATTTCAGGCAACAGAGAAGGGCGGAGCAAATTTTGAGAGGATACAGGTGGGTATAGTTCAATACTTTAGAGTAAACAAGTTAAGTTAAACAGCCTAATTAGGGCCTATTTTACTTATTAATGAAGTCTAAATTTCAGAGACAAAGTATTTTAGTGATAGAGTGCAGGGCACCAGACTGCGATTACTGAACCACATTCTGCAACTATCTTTGGAGGCAGTGCCACTAAATTTCATTACCCGGACCACCAGTGTGACCTTCCTTTTTTAAATGCACCCCTGTGGGCGACAGCTGTGATTGAAAAACTTAAAGGACCAAAACACTGCTACAACATGTCAATGACGTTTGTTTACATGGTCTACATAATCCGAATATTTACCTAACTCTAAATAAGACTATTTTCATTTACGTGTTTACATGAGTCGCGTATAGAATATTCCATTCATATTCCTGTTTACATGTCACAGAGCATAGTGTGATTAATAACTCACGAGACGCACGCCATTTGAAGTTTACGCCCATCCAAAAACTTGATAACCATTTCTCTCAAAATACCAAACATGACATTAGTTTCTACATCACATCAGAAATATTGGGACTTGTTTTTAAAGGTGCTGTCAGCCGTCTGTTCTTCTGAGGTTAGCTGTAAACTTGCTGCCGGAAGCTGGAGTTTGTGTCGTCAAGCAGTTTGACTGCTGTAAACTGTGTTGCTGATGCGGAACGCTGCGAAAACTCAGACAGGACGGCACAGTGTAATTAAGGTGTATACATGTGTACAATAATGTGACTAAAACCTGAATACTCCATGTCTTAACTTAATTATTGCTTACTTCAACTATGACCTTATTTGGAGTAAAATAATCAGAAAATGAAGTTTACATGGCAGAGTCTTATTCAGAGTTAGCGCCCCACCCATACAGGATTTTTTGGGCCGATGACGATACCGATAGGAGGAAGAAAAATCTGATAACCGATATGTTGTCCAATATTGTACATAAGTATTTGACATCGACATGTAACGGAAGCAGGATATCTCACATCTTAAACGTTTTTTCAAACTTTGGTAAACACTGTTTAGCCTTTGAATAATGAGCCGCAAACTATGTAATAACACCATTTTAAATCACAGGTCCAAGCATTTTTGCCAGCCTTAAAAACAGTTTTAATATGAGCGCATATTGGTGAACAATATGCCGATACCGATGTATCTGTAATGGCCCAATATCAGCCAACAATATCGGCCAACCGATATATCGGTCAAGCCCTGTTCAGAGTATTGTCTTAACTGGGTTAATATTGGAGCATTATTGCTGCTAGTGGAAAAAGTCAGGCCGGTGCCCTGCACTGAGCGTCACTTTAGAATATTTAATCTTCTTTTTAACAAACTGAATTTGTATGTGAAGTTCACCTTACCTGAAGCTTTGCTGATTTTTGTCCCTCAGTTGACAGGTACCTGGGTGCACCATGACAATAATTTGGGGTTTCCAGCACCACCTGCTGATCAAGAGGACACCGAGGTGAGAAACTGTTCATAAATTAGGACCGGGGGTGGTGGTGGTGTGATGATGATGATCCCTCCTTCAATACTTCTGAATCTCTCATTTCATGATGCTCACAAATCGTCTAAAACCTGGGCACAATAACTGCTCTCATGAACACTTTTCAGTATCGCAATGTGTCTTAAAGAAGCAGCAAATAATTACAAACATTTAAATTTGTTGTTCTGTTTATCTTGTCAATTCCAGGGAAAAAAGAAAGACTGAGAAGACACATGGCGGAGGGATCAATACAGAAGCACCACATTTGGGATAAGAAACCATCAGGCGATTTGATCTTTGTGATAATGCCTCTTTTGATTAAACATGAAATGAATGAGTGAATTATGAAATGAATGAGTGAATCGATGTATTTTGTGGGAAATAGGGGCGGGACTCTGATAAGCTACTAGCTTCTCCCGTACCCTTGTCGGTCATGTGCTGTATTGTAAAACTGAAACTGTGTGTGATGAAGTCTGATTATATGGACATGCCCGAAATAAAAAAGAAAAAAAAAAAATTGACAAAAACCATCAAAATGTCTTTCCACTTCCATATTTTGTAAGTTATTTAAGGTCAGTTAAACATTTTGGGTCTTTTCTAAGAAGATGAGTTCAGTTTAGATAATTATTATCCGTCTGACAAAACTGACACCCATTCTAACAAAACCAGATAACAAAAGGATATTTAGCAACATGTATTTTTTTCTTATTTTCAGCCTCAGATTGAAAACAGGTATGATTACACTCAGTTTTAGACGTGGATTATTTTATGACTACAAATTTTAAATTCTGTGTATAATGTGCTCTCTGTCCGCTGGCCAAATGTGTACACAAAACTATCACCCAGTAAAATTGGAAGCAGTAAACATCAAACACTAGGTAGACTTTGTCTGAGTAAACAATTTCACAAAACAAGCTGGACTTTGATATTAAACTAGAACTAAAGTTCAACACTTTTTAACACTACAGAAAAGCATCAAACTCCACCTACTGACACGGACACTATAAATCAGGTGTTTGAGATCAGAGGCTAACTTATGGTCAAGATGAGAGGGCTTACAGTTCTCTGTTTGGTGGGGTTCATTCTCGCAGCCTCGGTAAGAACTAAGTGTAAGGTTGTTGGAATTTTCCAGATTAACTGAAAAAGAAATAAATGAACCTGTTTTAGAATAAGTAACACTTTTATTACTCTAAATGTTTTACATATTGTTCTCCAATGTGTAATACTTGATGTGTGTTACTTGGAGCTAAAAAGGTAGAATATAATTTCTTTAAGAAGTATTATTATGCTGAATGTTTAAGATTGGAGGACTATTACTTTACTAACAGGTAAGAATTAAACGTTGGGTGCAAAAGATTTCATACAAAAACCCAAAGTTGTCTCTTTAAGGCTCTATGCCTGTAATTTTTTGAATAACGTTGCATATTTGAATTTCAGTGGCCTGAAGGAGACACAGTGCCGCTGAGAATAAAGAGGGCACCGCACTGGGACGACTATCCTATGGTAGGTGAAAAAGTTAGTTTAAAACGGCAAAGCATAAAGAACATTAAGTGGTGTGTTTCACTTTGAAGCTGTTGTCTTGTTCAGTCTACCTGCATTGACATAAATAAAGAACACCACCCACGCCTTGATAATAATCATCAAGTTAAATAAACACCTTTCCAAAACACAATTTAACATTAAAAACCTTGTGGAAGTACAATCTATTTAACAGCCGTTGTATCAAACTGTGTTTGTCTTAAGGTAAACCTGAAAACTGGCAGCTGTGTGTTCATGAACACAGACTGTTAAATGTGCATGAGTTATTTCAATTCATCACAGGTCTGCATTATCTGAAAACAAATATTTGTTCTTGGGCTATCTCATTTCTGTGTTTTTGTGGGTTGTAAACTTAAATATGCTTGGTTTCACACAACTCCTCTATCTCTGATTTTCTCTAATTAGTTTTTTTGAGACGCTACATTAATATTTTGCGAGCTTGAATGCTCGTGCAACATTGACAAAATGCGGAACTATGTTTTCTGTGAGGTTCACAACATGAGCAAGCCTCAAGTGTCTGATAACGTTACACCACTGTGGTACCACGAAGACGAAAACTTTCGGTCACATGGCGTTCCCTGGCAAACCTTGGCAAAATAAAAACTTTTTAAAACACATTATCCTGGTTATTAAAACCAGCATCGCTTAAATTCAACGTGTCCACGGCCAGTACTGCCAGGGCAGTGAACATTTTGATTTCCTTTTATTATTTGCGAAGGGAACCAGAATAATCCAGTAATTAACCTTGACAGTAAGCATAGTGTCAGCATTAACTAATGCTAAATTTTTCATATACTTCAACCTTATATAAAAGAGCAAAAACTAGCAAACGCGTTGTGACTGTTACCTGGTTGAACAGGTGGATGGCAGGATTCAGTGAGGAGGTGTGGTCCCTTGTCACTTCCAGTGCTAACCATGCTAACCTTTGCTAGCTTAGCTAGCTCCAGAATCAACGGCGGTAAAAACTATTTCCACCACCATGCTGTTTGTATCCCTCGACTCGCTCTTATAATTGGCGCTTTCGGTGTCTTCCTAAATGTTAATTTAGCTACCTGTGTCACCACTTTCTTCCTTGTAAATATAACAATAACGAGTAACCTTAACTAATTTCCAGAAACTTCGGTTTCGTTATCCCGCCATTTGCAATCTGCTCTTTCACGCCGGAAAGGGCTCCGTGCTCGTTATACGCAGAAGCACTGCCACCTTGTGGCCGGCGATGGTAAAAGCAAGAGGATGTTGGCCTCAACATATCACGGCGTGAAGAGCTTGCATTAGAACAAATCTTTTTGAAAGCGAGATTTTAATCTTTATGTGACTAACCCGGTTAAATAAAGAAAATCAAAGATTAAAATGGGACCTGAGCAGAGAATAGGGAACCATCTTACTAAAATAAGATGAAATATGCTCTAAATATTCAAGTAAGCAGATTCAATTTTGGTCATTTAAACAACTTTAAATATCTTGCAGGCAGTCAGATATAATCGGAACATCCTATTAAATTTCAATACATTTTCGAATAATTAATCTCAGATTTATCCATATAATTACATCACAGATTTAGCGCACATGCCTAAGATTTCTTTCTTTTTCCTTTCCTTCAGATTCCAGGTATGCACTCCCCTTTTCAAAACACACGCGGTTTTCCAACTCCATCTACTAATGGAAAAGTGCCCAGGTAAGAAGCTGGAATTAGCAGATCAAAATAAGGGTTTTTATGATTTTGCAAGTAAAATATCTTTTAATCTGAAAAAAAACATGACAATTGTGTATGTTTACAAATTTTGAAATTTTAAGGGGTATATTTCAATATTTGTTTTTCTGTACTTTCAGGGGACAAAAAACATGAAAGAAGACAGCAGAACTAATAAACACATCAACATGTTTTGAATCCTACAGAGAAAGAGATGATTCAGTTATTCCACTGCTGTTACTGCCACCTTTAAATAAACATTTCCAGCATGTTGTGAGAGAAAATTTTATTTGCTAATATGCTTTGTGTAAGGTCAAAAGAGATGTTTGCTTTTTCTAAAAAGAGCAGCAAGTCTTGTTCATTTATCCACAACTCGTCAAAATCAACACCTACTCTGACAAACTGAGACACCACGGGAATTCAGCAATTACAGGAGTGATCGCAGGTTAACAAGACTGAAGTTTACAAATGGACAACGACAACATTTTGGGAAAAAAAGACACTGCCGAAAACTTCATTTTCAACGTTTAAAGATGCAGACAAGACTTCATTCACAAGGATCACTTTATTTTTTGTGTTTGGCTCTTCTCTTTTGATCACAAATAATCTACGTCCACCTGAAGTGTCACCGCAGGGATCGATGCTGTCCGACATCTCTTATGGAAAGGACAAACATGGAACATAAATCCAGTTCTTCCTCACCTTTCTACCATGACTATGCTTGTAGTAAAAACTCATTTGATTTTAAGTGGCCATGAGCTCTGTTGATTCAGAGATAGTCTGCTTTAAAAGACTAGAAGTCGCTATATCTTTCTGGAAATTAATTATGCACAAGCGACCAAAAACACAGCTGCAATGAAAATATTTTGTCTTTATGATTACAAAAAAAAAGACAAGTTTTAAAACTGGGGTTCAATGTTCCACTTTACAACAAATTATTTAAAAAAGTATGAACTCAATAGGGCCAAACAACCTCAACAAATATGCTTTTAAAGTGGTTTCCTGTCGTTTTTTCTTGATATTTTAACATCTGTGACCATCTGGTGTCAAACCACAGTAAAGCATTTGTTACCAAAACGGTTTTAGATTAGAAACAAGCTTTAATTTCTTATTTGCTGATGTCTGTAAAGACCAAAATAAAGCATGGGCAGCAAAATCAAAC
>JAQFJA010000013.1:6342503-6353239 GCA_029874485.1 Naso brachycentron | reverse complement strand
CTCTTTTAGTTGCCGATCAAAGCTGTGACTTGTATTCCCGTCATGCTGCAGATCTGGCAGGCCGATTGAATTGTGTCTGACCCATTTATGAGTCTGCTGTCAAGAACGAATCTGTTTTCCACCATTTGAACACTGATGTCCACAACTGTCATTACACTTCACTGATAAAAGAGTTCCATTACACATTCATCAAATAATACTTCTGTTTTATTTTCTGTTTGCTCATGCACTCTCTTTGTTCCTCTCTAATAAATAACCTTAAAATGTTTATTATCAATAAATTACTGATAAATCAAGTATTCATCTCTAAACCGTGTGCCATCCTGGTCAGGACGGTCACGGACAAACCAGTGTTAGGTTCAACCATCGACAGGGGTTTAAACTGCGTAACCAAACAGGGTATCAGCCTGCTTTGTCCACCGCACACGCATCAACGCTCGTCTCTGACGGACACTTCAGGAAGCATTAGCAGGATGAAGCCCCGATGATGGCTAATGCTCTGCAGCCCTGCTTAAGTTACCCAAGTCAATGGCCAGCCTTAATGGGACAAAGACATTAAGAGAGCAGGTATTGGTAATGTGATCGCACTGGCTCACAGCTCCAGCTGGAACTTGTCCATCCATCAGGGGCCACCCTATTTCTGCATTCAGGTGTGGGCCTATGTTGGTTTAAATGTGTAATATGATCCAAAAAAGGAACATAAACAGAAACCTTATGTGATATTACGACAGGTTTATATTGTAGATACAGTACGCAGCCCTTAATCAACTGTAATACACGGTACAAATTCACATCTGTTTTTATGTCAGCATAAATAAATCCCATTAAAATGACAGCTTCATCTTACATGTGCTGTTTTGTATGCGTACGATACAGTAATGTCAGTAGTGCTCTGTGCTGTGTTTACTGCCAGGATCTTCTTTCTCTGGGTTACATTTCATAAAACAGTGCAGCTCTACGAAACACATGTCACCAGCGCTGATCAGTGACTGCTGACAGTGGTCTACAGATCTCCTATCCCTGGCTAAGGCAAGGAAGTAAACACAATGGAAGTATTGAATCAGGATTTCAGGATTTTCCCTGAAATGATGAAGGAAAGAGTTTAGGTTCATGTTGTCTTCAAACACAGTACAAAGAGGATGTGAATTACACAGTGTCACCAGCCCTGAAATATAATCAGTATCAAAAAACAAGTCGTGTGTCTTACTTTCCCCTCCAGGAGTGTTTGGTGGTGTAGAAACAGGCCAGGTCTTTGTTTTCTTTGACAACATTCATCTTTTCACAGGACCTACACAAAGAAAGAATAGTTATTGTGACTGAGATCAAAAAGAAAGCCCTTCTGCATTTTCAACACAGAAAATGCTTTAGAGAAAAACTGGTGAAAAGTTCTTTATTTGAGCATTACTTGAGGGAAAGTATTACGTTTGGTTTCACATTAGAAAAATAATGAACAGAGGACCAAACCAGTGTTACTACATGTCCCATCCATTGTTTTCCAAAATATCTTTATCCATAGGATATCCTGTTTGTTTACATTTTGTCCATATTCAATAAATGCTACAGAAAGTACCTGAAAATGTGTGACAACTTCACACTAATATTCAAGTTAGGAAGGCAGCACTTGTAAGGACCTATTCTCTCTCTCAGCAATTTTTGATCAAAAAAACACAGACATTGTCTTTAGAAGGGTGAATTACCTATACCTTGCAACTTTCATGCATCCTATAGTGTTTCTATACCCTGGTTCAGGGTGAATGGCAGTGAATGTGGTTTAAAAATGCAGTCTGAGATCTATTTAAGTATACACATGGTCCAATCTGAACAACATTTGTAGAAGATAGGGGTGATCTCTGCGAATGGTTAGAAGTCAAAAATAGACTGGTATGGTCCTTTAAGGAGTGACCATATAACTTGCACCTTTACAAGTTATTACAACAACTTTATGTGACAAACATTCCAGTATACTGCCACACACACTTCACACAGCCATTCAACATTTTGCAGATGAAGAGGAAACTCCCACCAGCACTCCCTCAGCTACAGAAGTAATGCTGAGTAAAGAGTGATGATTGAACAACAGACAGGAGCATTTTACTCCATAACTGACCGATTCTTCACTGTCATTACTTCAGCTATGAGCCTTATCATCGATCAAGCTGCTACCACATGACTTAGTTTATTATAAACCAGCCTGCCTTAATGCACTCGTGCTCTCTTTCACGCATGCATTTGCAGAGGCTCACTTTGAAAGGAGCCACTGGGACACATCTGTTCAGCAAAAACAGAGGAAGTAAAGGTCTTTCATTCCAACCTGATACCATAGGCACAAAAACAACACAACAGTGCACCAGCTGAGCATGTGTCAATAAAGTCTGGTGCAAAACCAGTGTGATCTATTGATTGCTTTAGATAAACAGGGGTCAGGCTTAGTGTTATGGCACAGTATCTAACAAGAATGAAAAATCTTTGTAATTCAACTTGAAGGCAGCCAGAGTTCTCGAATACAGACGATAAATTAACTAGGATCCGTGTTCTTGTTACTACATCCGAAGGGGATTCCTTTTCCAAAGAACTGATGGTGATACTGTGCGAGATATTGCTTCAACAAATCAAAGATGAAGGCATCAAAGACGGACCACAACAGAGCAAATGGAGGGAATAAGTGCCTCCTCGATCCTCGGTGCAGCAATTTGCTGGCCGCTGCACTGTGACAAGGGGAACCTGTGTCAGCACTCTGCCAGGATCCTGGAAAAAATCTGACTCTAGTTTTCCTTCCTCCCTGTTTCAGCATGCAAGTGAAGCAGCGAGCAGGAAAATAACCACAAATGATGGAATCCACCATTCATCAAGGAGACCGTTCAAAGAGGGCGGGGTGCAAATAAAAGCTACTTTGAGGTTCCACAACACTGGCAAGGAGCATTTAAAAATTAGCCACTTTCAGCATCTCAATAATTAATGCTTGTGGGGAAGACACAGAGGTGCAAGGAACAGTCCAGAGTCAAGTTTTGCATTTACAGTTTTTTTCAATCACTCATTCATGGCCCTGCACAATGAATCTAATCCAAAGAGAGGAGCTGAAGGAACACACAATGGGAGATGTTAGCAGCAGCAAGCAGCGCACAGTGAGCTCTTTGCTGCTGCAGAGGGCAGTGGAGTTTTTATTATGTGACTTTGATGAGTGTACAAAAGGGCCGAAGCGGATTGCAGGACTAGGTCACGTGATTACCCCTCCCACCTCTTTCTGCTTGTATGCAGATCATTAGCAAATTATTCATGGGCTATCCTTGCTTAGCAAAAAGGGAAAGACATAGATACAAAGCAGACTAGTAAAGTAAATATAGCCTAATAAATAGAACAAGGCCCAAAGCAAAGTACACTACATTTGCATGCGCACTTGTTTCAGACAGGTCTCACAACTTAACAAAAACTTTAACAAATACAGCCTTTGCCATATGCGGATAGCTGTGAAAGTCCATATTTATACTGGTGCACTGCTAAAAGGATTGTATCAAACATCTAAATGGGACCTATCCTATCTTAACAACTAAACACAGACTGTCAACCACACAGGAGGTACAGACTATGTATTTTCATGGACACTTGACATGACAATTAATACTTATCACTGAAACTGTCCTAACTGCTCTCTTGTTATGCCTGTTTTGGGCTTAAGTATGTTTTCTACCCTGTTGCCTCACAGCTGTTGGACAAAAAAAGTTGAATCACCTGTTTCCTATAGAAAAGGCAAACTGCTTCAGCATCAGCGCGGGTGCAAGGGTCACCCCGTCATGTGCCATGATATCATTATATGGCCCTAATTATTTTGATGTTCTATTTCCACTGACAATTACGTAAAATCCAAGGCGTTCCCCATGCCTGGACTGTTACTACAACATGATAAAGTTAAATGAGCCAAACCAGAGCACTAGGCAGCAAAATACAACTTATTCAAGCAGCATTTTGAGTTTCAGTTGCAGCCTTGGCATAACCACAAACACAATGCGCAATATGACACTGGTTTCTCTAACGTGCCTGATTCTCGGAAGCCTTTTCTGCACTGAAGACGTGTTGCAATGCCCCCCCCTTTCTTTGCCAGTTATGTGAAGCAATCTCTCTAACAAAACATTAAAATTAAGGTCGGGAACTTCCTCTATATCATGCCGTACGGTTTTCTAATGATTTCACCAACCAACTGCATGTAAATATAATGAAATTGCACATTCATATAAAGATCGAAGTGACGCAAAATGAGTCAAAACTGCTAACGGCGTTTCTAATGTCCATTTGAGGATGTGCGCTGGCATCTGGCGTCTCAGTAAATCCATGACAAGCAGTATCAACGTTAACGTTACCTGGCTCTCAAGCGTTTAGCCAAACTCTGCTCCATTGCAGCGGGCCTATGCGGTTAACTATCCATCCTAATACAAGCACGACAGGACTGTTTTCGCTATGTCGACGCTACCGCTCCACTTAACTCGAATATGAAACAGCCTAAACACTTCTTGTTATCAGCGTTTGTTTACTTAATGCAGAAAAGGGGCTGTGGCAGGCTACTGTTGGGTTAGCAACAAGCTAGCGGCTAACTAGCACATCACTCAGGTTCAGTAAGAGAGCTAGCTAGTCGCATTAGCAGCGGGGTTCAATCAAGCAAACATGGAGAAGATGGCTTGAAGACAGTGGCAGGTGGTAGCGGGTGCATTTACCTGTAAAATCTCTAACGGTTATTGTTCTCAGCCGGCCCTCAGCCCCCCACCCTCCTCTGAGTGCAGTCCGTGCTTCTCAGTTTTCCCAATCTGCTGCTGAAGGTACTCAGTTACGGCGTATTCCCCCCAACAGGGCTCAGGACGCTGCCATATTCCTCATACCAAAAGTGTGGAACTGCGCATGCGTGAGGCCTGCCTGTCATGCGGCTGTCAGCTGATTGGTTTGTCGGGGCGCGGAGTTATCAAGATAACTGACCCTGGATCAGTTTTCTCCATTTTCTGTACTGTTTGTATTGATACGTACAGTCTAAACTGACCTCGGAGCAGTTTGTTAAGCGGGACTAATGCTGGCTTGGTTTAGGAATCTTCAGTTTCCATTTTGTTGGTTTCAAGAGTGAAGAAGCGACAGTTTAAAAATAGACCATACAACAGAAAATATTTTCCAATCAACAAAGACTCAAATATCAACTGATACCAATAATTTGACCACCTCGCTAAAATGGACTTTTTATAAGCCTATGTTGTCTTATTGAATAACTCCAATGAAATGGACACTATACTCTATGTCTGCATTTGCATCCCTGCATGATTTACTTCTCAAAATCTTACAGGAGTTTTAGAGAACTTTTAAAGGGTAAATCAGCCAGTTTATTTGAGCTTTCCAGGTATTTGTAGCCCAAGGTAAAACAATTCACTTGAGAGAAAAAGGATTATTATGCCCCCTAGGGACACTGTCCCACCAGTGCAGCGATAACTCCAGTCCCCGTGAGGTTTAGACAGCCTACGTTTGTCAAGTTTAAAACCTATATAAACCTGACAGGATGTAAATTTACCAGCCCTACATGACAGCACTCAGGCATATGCAGGCGCAGACACAAATGTGGACTATAAAAGTGGTGAAAAAGTGATTTAAGTTACAAGTGTTACCAGTGTCATTTATCTAACTAAGCACTTGGCATAATAAATATCCAGAGGTTCACCATTTGTAGCAATATGTGTCTGTATTAGATAGTAACTAGGGCTCCTTTGTGATTTGCAAAAAATAAGTACACACAGTGTTACGAAAATGTATTTAAATTATTGTAGCCTATTTTCCTGTCTTATCTTTTCCACTAAAACCCTTTACTTACAGTACATGCATCTGTCAACTGCTTGATTATACAAGTCTAGAAAGATATTATAATATCTTTTTTATTGTTTATTAGGTTGTAAATCTACATTCTTTCATTCAATTATTTTGTTCCTATACTTTTGTGCTTGCAACAACCTATATTCCTCAATAATTTTATTTCTTTGCCAATATGTTAAAGCAGGTGTAGTTTGTAGACCTGCTGCAGATATGCCATTAACATCCACTAATTTTGGCTGAGGCACAACCGCTAAAATACTTGAACAATGAAAAGTAACTGCAACTAACCACTGTAGAACAGCAGCAACCAAATATGGAACTTTCACAAAGACTTACGAGCAATCTATGACTTGTAACTATAGAATATGGTTTAACCCTCGTGATTTCGTCTTTGTGTGAAATTGTAAATGACTCACCGCGATTGAAGGTAAAGGGGAAACATCTTGGCCTTTGTGACTGACTGATGTTGCACAGTAAAGTTGAATGGGGCAGCATAGACTGGTCACGATGTAAGGCATCTGATTAGGTGACCAACCATGCGCTGCCCGTTAGTCTAATTTAATTACAGGCTGAGAGACATGAGGAAAAAACTTTCCTTCCTTTTTCTTAGGAACCTCCCTCACAAAATGGATAGTAGTGTCCTTTAGGCTTCAGTGACAAGAGATGAGGATACAGTGCAAAAGAATCTATAAAGATTTATTTGGCATGGCCTACATGAAGACAAGTTATTTCAACCACTGGTGGACTCGGAAGGCGCGATGAAATGTGCCTGAAGTTACAGAAGAACACACTAGAAATAGCATTATATGCTGTCATTCATATGTCATCTTGGTTTGATTTGATTTTGCAACCCAATCCAAAGCTTGTGGAACCAGTGATCCTTAACCTGTTACAAAAACCAGTTTGCGTAAGAGGAAATCACAACTCAAAATAAAAACACACACCTTTGTTTACTGCTCTGCTTGTAATGATGATAATATTATAGAAAATGTACAGTAAGAGTAAAGTGCCAAAAACAAAGACCTTTTAGGCTGTGTTTAATTTAAGGAAATGTGAAATTCAATTGTCTCAAAGTCATAAGCTTTCTAAAGTGTCAGTAATAAAGCCATAGCCTATCTTTCCTACTATGAAATCTTAGTTCCTGACATTTCACAGTAAAAAAAAGGTACGGGTGAGTGAGGAAGATCCAAATGATGAGTGCTGCTGAGGAGCAGACATGTTCTATGTTATACGCCTCAACATTTTCAGTGCCTGTGCTCACACTTCTTTTCTAATTCAATACTGCCATCTACTGCTGCATAGGATACACTGCAGCAAGCCAAACTGCCAGTTTGGTGTTACATGCTGTGCAAATAATTAAATTACCTTCTTCAAAGCCTGTAATCTGTCAGGTAGGCAATACATTGGGAAAGAAAGAAAGACACAACACCTGTACATATAGATCATTTTCTCTTTGTGTTTTGATTATTTTTCCCCTTATTAGGCCTATTTTTTAAAGAAAAGTAATTGAGTGATGTTGCTACTAGATCTTTGTTTAGCTGTTTAGATAGGAACTAGCCTACATTGGATGGTTTTCTGTCCCAACAAATGGACTAGGCCTTAACATTCACTACAATTTGCTGAGAAAGTGTCAAAATGTGGAACACATTCTGAAAGCTGATAGCGTGCTGTCAGATAGCTTTCATATAAAAATATGCTCAAACATCTTTCAAATTTATACTGCAGACTTTTTATCCTCCAAGAAACAATTTCTCTGATTTTCAGTCTGATATTGCTAAATTCAGCCTTTATATTTCTTTAAAAAAATTAAGGGGAAAAACCAAACACAAAGAGAAATATAATCAATATGTCCAGGTATTGTATTAGTCAGTTAGTATTAATAAAGAAGTATAACACAACAAACATAGTTTAGGCTCTGTTACCCCATTTTCCAAATAAAACAACACAGTTATGAAATGTGTGTTTCAGTTGTATAATACTCATTCTACATCTTGGTGGTAAGGTCTTGGTGGTCTCTTGGTGGTGAACCAAACTTCAGACTGTGGCAGGGCTATGGAGGTTAGGGTTAGGGTTGGGGGGGAGAACCTGATCTCTAAGGGGAAAGTGTATTTGACACATAACAATGATGTTTAAAAACACTGCAAAGGTGCCATCTTGGATGCCCCTATGGCAGATAAAACATGATGAAGTGCCCTAGAGTGCCCCTCCAGCGAACAAAATGTAATAAAATGTCCTTTTGGGTGCTCTTACAGTGAACAAAACATTGTAAAGTGCCCTTGTTTCACTATAGATGTACAATATGATGACTTCTTGTGCGTCGGTTCCCCACTGAAAAAAACAGGTGCCCCCCCCCCTTTTTTTTTTTTTTAACTATTTTCGGCCCTGCCACTCAAACATCCTGAGCCCGCCGGTGCGAAGTGCCTGAGTGCTTTTAATTAACACCTTTCTCACATCAGCGAAATTTACGTTGTATACAATTTAAAGATGACAAGATGAAAGAGACCTTTAAATGCCAATATTTACGTACACGAATCATTTATGATGAAAGTTTTGCACTTTTAGCTCTTTATTTTAGTAATGGTGAACATACTACTTTGTGCTCCATGATGTACGTAGCGCTGTTGAACGCACCCCTAGTTACCAAGGCAATGACGCTATTCTCCGTTGCCAAGGCATTCTCAAGGCAAACACTAGCTGGCTAGCTAAGCTAGCCAATCCGCCGGATAATCTTATTGCTATAATATAACTCCCGTTTAGCGCACCGAATGACTTTAACTTTAAGTACTATATAGTTTAACGTTACTAGAACCATCGACTCTAGCAGCTTTAGCGACTTTAGCTTCTTGTCAGTTGGCTGCGTGGCCTAAATTAGAGGCTAAAACACCTATTTTTCTTTGGATCAGCTAAATCTACGAGCTAGCTAACTCAGTAACATTAACGTTAGCTCTACAGCCACCATGGTAAGTAACTAACGTTACTCTTCTTTGCAGTTTATGTATAGTCGGGCCACCTGTTTGCTTTAAAAGTTAGCATGCTAAACGTCTCGCGCTATATTTGAGCATCATCATACACAGCAGCTGTATGTAACGTTACCAGCTCATGTGAATAGGCCCTGTCACATATTAGCAGAGGAAATCCTCTTGAAGTTAGCTTATAAGCTAGTTGTGGTTTCCATACAGCCTCTCTCTGTTCATCTCTAATCTTTGGTGACAATAAATACATGTTTTCTCTTCTTGTCTTCATGTAGGCTGAATTTGGGTTTAATGAACACCATCAGAATGAAGTCATCAATTACATGCGATTTGCACGTTCAAAAAGGGTTCTGAGGCTGAAGACTATTGACTCATGCTTTGAAGAACTCAAAGACAGCAGGTGACTGGTGATACTTCGGGTTTTGGCATTGTTTGTGTAGAAATGTTGCTCATATTATCTTAATTTAAGACCCCTGTGTATTAAGAAGCTAATATATTGAACAGAGATGAAATGCTTTTCAATTTTAAATGTATTGTCATTATGTATGGATGTGAACATGTATGTCTCTCTCTCTGAAGGTTGGTGGAGGAGACCTTCACAGTGGACGAAGTGAGGGAGATGCTGGATGGGCTGCAGGTGGTGGTGCGTGGGGAGGTGGAGATGGAGCTCATTAACACAGCCCACACAAATGTGCTGCTGCTCAGGCAGCTCTTCTCTCAGGCTGAGAAGTTTTACCTTCGACTGCAGAGCGACATCTCTGAGCTGGAGAACAGGTGAGCCGTGGGAAAAGTTCAGTTTCAGGCGTTCTGTTAAAATGCTCAGGTAAGATTTACATCTAGGGAACATTTGATAAAAGGTGACATAGTCAGGTTTGCTCTCACAATTGTACAAAATGTTTCCTTTCAGCCTTTATGGAATATACAGCGCCTCCATAGTACTGGAATATAATATCTCTTAATTAGTCAACACAAATTTAAAAAAAATTCTTGTACAGAGATATGGATCTTGTATATGTATAAAAAGTCATATCTGATATTTGGAGTTCTGATGCAGGAACAGAAACTTACATGAAATTATCTGTAAAAACATTATCAGATTAAAATGATTGAAAAGAATGTGACAGTTCAAGGTCAAACAGAGTTCCACAGCAAAGTTAGAAGGGAGTTCAGCCTCTTTACACACATTGCACCTTCACGTTCATAGGAACACCTCCACTTTGCACCACATCCTCCCCAGTACTGTTTAGATTCGTATCGCTTGCGTGTTACCGTTCATGCCAGGCAGAAAGGTCACTGCCAAGCCACAAGTTTGTATGCGCAATGTGAATTTAAACCTTTTTTCCACTAGAATGGTTTCCTCTTTGCTGTGATGTTTGGTTAGCCGGAAAAACCACAACATCTGCTACATTCGCACTGTATTTTAAGGTCATTTCACTTAAAGTACAAAACATCATGTTTTACAGTCTCTTTCGCCTGCACAATACAGTGGAGCTGGGGTGAGCGGTGAGTGTCAATAATCTCAAAGCATCAGAAAGCTGGACTTAAAGAGCAGGAAGTCAGTGTATCGGCCGGAAACAATGTGCCTATCAGGATCAATTGACAGACCTTAACTAGGTTACTGCTCTTTTTAGATTTTTTCAACCTTCAGTACAAAACATTAATAGGAAGGCGTTTGTGTTATCCCGAGTAACAACATTTTTTTTTTTGAGAAAGGCACTTTTTCAATTTCAGCGGGAGTTTCCGCAGCAAAAGTAAATCTTTCTTCTGCATTGGTGGTCACAACTAGGGCTGCACAATGAACTGAAATTTAATTGAAATCGCAGTATGACCTACTGCATTGCATTGAGGCATATTCTTATAGGTGACAATTTTGTCAAAATACCATTAATTCAAATGTTGCTATGCTGCAGAGTTGTCCTGGCCTACACATCA
>JAQFJA010000013.1:6331781-6342403 GCA_029874485.1 Naso brachycentron | reverse complement strand
GAAGTCTGTAGAGTGAAATAGAATTACCTTGAAGGACCATATCAGTGTTACATGTCATTGTCCTTTGTCAACATCGGCGACATAGGTCACATAAACCCCACCCATTTTGCCAAAATAGCTTTATGTGTGAGATATCGTATTTGTTTACATTTTATCCTTATTCAGTAAACGTTACAGAAAGTACCTGAAAATGTGTGATAACGTTAGTTAAAGCGAATGTCTGTGTCAAAATCCTTCTTAATATTTGAGCTAGGAAGGCAGCACTTGTTAGGAACTATTTTTCCAGGCGTAATAACTTTCGTCTCAGTGGCTCCTCTCTCTCTCTTGCTCAGTGATTTTTGACCAAATAAACGCAGACGTTCTCTTCAGAAGGGTGAAGTACCTATAGCGAGCACTTTTTCGTGTCCTTTAGTGTTTTTTATACTGTTTCAACTTGAATGGCAGTGAATGGGGATTTAAAATGCAGTGTGAGATCTAGTTAAGTTTACACATGGTCGAATTTTAACAACATTTGTAAAAGATAGGGGTGATCTCTGCTTATGATGTGAAGTCAAAAATAGATTGGTATGCTCCTTTAAAGGTCTTTTTAAAAGTTTTTATTGATCAAGGAAGCCAAGAGTGCCTTGGGGTTTTTTTTTCATATTACAAGCCTGGACACAGAGCACAGCAGAATTTACATGTGAATCCAATAATAAAGATAAATCATATTTGAGCTTTGCATTCTTGGCAGTTGGCTTTCAAATGCAAATAAATCCAGGTTTTTATAGAGATGATATTTCATGGTGCTGCAATCTAGAGAAATCTGTTTTGAAATTTAAGAATATTTGGCAGTTGTTCAAAAACGCCAGCTTCAGCGTACAAATGTCAAACTAAAGTACAAGTCACTCTGTTCCTCTTTTTACTAGTGAGGTAGAGGAAGCGAGACTTTTCAGTGTTTACTGTCTTTACAATATCTGATCCAAACTTCAGTGTATGAACAAAAAGGTCGTACGACTGACACTGCTGCAGTGGACTGTGCTCAACATGTTATGACATATTACTGCAGGCCGGTATGCTCAATGTAAAGCTACACAGTTCATTTACACAGGTTTCAATTGTCCTCTATGATGTGCAGGTGAACTTCATGTAACGTCTGACCTCTGTTACCTCTCACCTCTTAAAACACTGAGCATGTTTTGGAAATATTGCTTGTTTGTAGTGTGCTCATAGTGGGTGGATAAGCAAGCTTAACACTTTTTTTAGAGGGGCCCTACGTGACTGATACGGTGTCTTAAGCAAGGAATACGCCCCATGTCACGGTCTACGTGTGTTCAGCTGCTTTTTAAAAACCACATTTAAGCTTTTCATAGAGCTGTTCTGTTCACCACAAGTCTTAAGCAGCCATCAGGAGTAACGGTGTTCTTCTCCTTGCCAAAGATGCAAAACCGCCAAATAGTAGATTACTGTATTTGCAAGAAAACAACAACAGCAATAATTTTGGGGGCAAGGTGACAGTTACATGAAGAGATATTGAAATAGATAAGGGATCAGTTTTGCTCTGTTCACTGTCGCTCACAACAAAAACACTGTCGCAAAAATATTGACATTAACTTTCCTTTCTTTGTGTTATATAGACAAGGTTTCATTTCTTTTGGAAATTATAGAGAACATTTGAGAAGAGTTAAAGCTTTTTCTGCATTTTCATTATTTTGTTGCCAGTTCTGTACTCTTCTCTGCCCGTATAGGGAGCTGCTCGAACAAGTGGCTGAATTTGAGAAGACTGACTTTAAAACCTCTGATAAGGTGAGAATAATGTGCTGCTCCATCACATGCAGAGCTTCAAACATTGCCCTCAATGTGGTCATTAATCATGTGTTAGAAGGAGCTTATACCCACATGAAATTCAGTAACTAGAGCATCGTGCAGCATTCTTCTGCGTATCTAGTAGTTTTACATGTCAAGCAGCAGGCCTTGTAAAAAAAATTCACACTTCTCTGAGGTTGATGTGTGGTTTCATGATGCATGGCTAAAGAAAAACAAATCAACTTTGTAATGCAATGCTCCAAAACTTGGTTCAGTCAAAATGTTTAAGACTAAGAACAGAGCTGTTTTTTCTCAGTTCTTAAGTTAACCTTATTTTCCAGATAAGCCAGGAAACAAGCAAACCCAAGCTAGCACCACTGAATGAAGGAGGAGGGGTGACTGAGCTGCTGAACAAGGTAAAGAAAGACATTTCACAAATTATATGTGTAGATTAATGAAATTAAGATGTGTCCTCATACAGCCCTTTACATTTCTGTAGGAGATAGCAAGACTACAAGAGGAAAATGATAAACTGAAAGCAAGGCTGCGGACTTTAGAATCGCAGGTATAACAATTAACCACACGTTTCTCAAACACACGGTGTTTAATTTATGCTTATAAGTCTACACTCTTATTAATTTATAGGCAATGAGTGCACTTGATGAGAAAACCAAGGCAGAGAGAGCTCTGAAAGACCTTCAGAAGGTGCAAGGTGAACAGCAGGTACTGCCTGGAGTTTGGCTTGCCAATAGCATCATCTTGTGTGTCATTTGGTGTTTGCTTTTCATTTTTCTTCGTTTTTGCTTTATATTTTAATTTATTGCATCTGAACCTTTGCTGTCATTTATGTTTATCTGCTAACTTGGACCTTAAATGGTACGTATCCATCTGACCACACTGTTGCTCTTGTCTGTCATTAAGGTGGAGAGGCTCTAGTTTAAAGACGTCGAGATAATTAACAATTCAGCCCTCGTGAACTTGTATGTTGTTTATTTGCCCATCAAGCTGACTGCTCAATCCAAGGAGATCAGCAGCCTCGAGGACACAGTGGCAGCCCTGAGGGAGGACTACGAGAGGACTCTTAGTGCCAATGCTGTCACCCAGAGGGATCTGCAGGAGAACCTGATCTCCTCCAAACACGAGCTTCTGCGAGTGCAGGAGCAGCTGGCCTTGGCAGAGAAGGTTCGTCACTGCGGTTGATCTTTTCCTGCAACTTGCACCAAGTTAATGGAAAAGTTCAGGTTTTTTTTTGCACATTAAGCTTTATAGTAAGTATATTTACGATCAAATACAGTGTTCTACAGCATTATTATGATTAATGGTGCAGTCTTGAGAGCTTGAGCTTGTTGCAGACATCACCACGAGCTGAAAACAACGGAGGTGCATGGACACTCCGACAGGATTGTCTGAGTGCACATGTTCCTTCGGTGTTTTCAGCTAGCTGTGACATTAGCAATGAGCTTCAGCTCTCAAGCTTGCGCTGGTTGTCATAATAATGCTGTAGAACATCGTATACGATCGGAAATATCCCAATTATAAGGCTTTATGTGCAAAAAACCCCCCCAAAAAACCACACTTCTCCTTTACAACCTAGAGGTGTTTGTCACATATAGGGGGTGATTGATCACTTAATGACCTAATGTAAAGGGAGTCAATTTTAAGAGGCTAGCACATTTATTTTACAGCATAATTCCCTCCTATTTTCACACACTGGCAGCTGTGGTGCATACGGATCTCTTCTTTCCAGAGAGAGCCTTCAACTTCTTTACAGTTATCTTCTTGTGCTTATGTGTACTTTGTGTAGGAATTGGAGAAGAAGTTCCAACAAACTGCCGCCTACCGCAACATGAAAGAGATCCTCACCAAAAAGAATGAGCAGATCAAAGAAATTAGGAAACGATTGCAGAGGTGAGTGTTTGTAAGAACAATCAGTATTTCAGTCTTACAGAGCGGTGGCTGCCTGATAAATGCGGAAAACATGATCAAATTATTGGGAACACTACAAGCAAAACCATTTGCATGGCCCCTAAAGTTAAAACCACAAAAATTTAAGTTGTAAAAAATAGTTATCTCATAAATAAATGTGACTAATTTTAGATTTACATGGCTTGTCTGTTTCAGATATGAGCCCAATGAATGAATTCTACCCAGGACAGCTGGTTCAACAGGTGTTCAGAGGGTGGGACAGGAAAATTTATGGCTGTGGTTTGGACAAGAAACCATCAGTTCCACTGCTGTAAGACAAGCGAGACAGAAAAAAGCACTTTCACAAGAAACTGTTTCTTCATGCTTTATCTGGCATCTTCAGTAGTTCCTGGCTTTAGTAAAGAGTGGCAGCACACACACACAGAAGTAGTGTTAAATGATAGCTGTCTTCAGCTGTGCTTTTTTCTACGTCTCAACTGAAACTCACTTACAGTAGCTTGCAGACTTCCCTCAGTGCTCTATGCAAATACTATCATGTCCCTGTTTGAAGAGGCCTTGTCCATTTGTTGAATAGGACAGATACGTGCAGTCTGCCTGAAGCTTTGCAGTCTATCTATCAGATGGGTCCAGGTAAAATTCAGCTTTTTAGCACCAGGTTATTGATTATTTTGTTGATCAGTCTTCATTTTAGTTGGCAAAATTTATTGAATTAGACTCAAGCAATTTCCAACCCAGTTTGTAAATTAATAGTGAGCTTAAAGTAATACTTCCTGACCCTTTGAAGTCAACCCTGCTTTAATTTGGTGTGTAAAATTCAGCAATTTCACTATTTCACATCAATGTGACATTTTGTCAAAGTCTGACCTTTAAAAATATACCAGATTTCCTGCATTCATTTTTACTGCTCTTGCATATTGAGTAACATGGTTAGTGACTTTGAATGATTTCCCTCCACTACAAAAAAAAGGGCATAGAATATTTTTGTCTGAAATCCTTAACTGTGTACTTTTTCGTATTGCTGTGGGTGATGGAGTGTAAGAGAAAAAAAAAATCAATATATACATGATGTTCATGAGGTAATGCTCTTGTAGAGTATGATACATCTACCCTATATTACACTAGTTGTGCATTTGTTTGTATTGTGCAAAGTATGGGGTAATAAAAGCTGTTACCAAATACAGAAAAGTGTGGTCACTTTTAGTGGATTAAATCATTGTAGGTGGTCATGTCTGTAAATTTCACTCCAAATTTTGGGGATTTTTTGTAATCATCTGAACATTAAGTGGATTTACTGAAGATTCAAAGTGTCTTTCTGGGCTTTGATTTTATTATTATTTTTGAGTTACATGGACTAATGGTTACATCACACAGTAAATATGTCTTATGAAGTACTGGAGAAGATTTGTCCAGGCTGTCTCCCTTTTCTGCCCCACTGCATGCTGGGATGTTAGGCTGTTGTGACTCTGATAAACAATAAAAAGGGGGAAATATTTAGTTTATTTAGCATGGACATACAGTAACTGTAACTTTTAAAACATTTAACCATACACAATGCTACTCTTAGTGTTTGTGGCAAAATGCTAACTTACAACACCTTTCCACAGGAGGCTTGACATATAATTATTTATGACAGATTAAATGTTACTGTGTCAGAAGCTGACAGCAGGGGGCGCCAAACTGCAAAAATGCAAGGATGATAAAACTGTATCCTCTTTGAACACTGGGAGTTCATGATCTCACTGACTATTTCTATTTAAGAAAATTAAAGTATTTAAGAGGATTTATGTCTATTTTCAAATTAAAAATTGCTTTACATGTTAACCTTGTATGACTTTAATACTCCAGTCTCCTTTTGTCAAACATTATTCTTGTCACTTTTGCCTGACAGGCTGAAGTTTTGAGGAGACAGTTAAATTAAAAAAAAGAAAAAAAAGAAAAAAAGGAAAGATGGAACAAGGAGACATACATCCACAACTGAGGATGGTTACATGCATGTTATTTATTGTAAGAACGGATGCAGACAGTATAAAGAAAGGGATTTGTGTGTCGAAAGAGAAACAGAGGACGACAAGCAATAATTCCCCTTGATTAGACTGAGAATCATGCTGTAACTGGCCCACTGGCAGCCTAAATTTTCATTTTTATTTGTCAAAGCTGTCAAGGCCTCTGCTTGCTACATTCTCTCAAGGCTATTATGATAATATCTTCATGGGTTCTCTTCAGTGTAAGGCTGAATCAATCAACGAGTGATAGTTTAGTTAGGAAAGACTAAAAACTTCCCAGTCTACAACCAATTAAACACCAAAAAACAGAAAGAGACACAAATGATTGTCAGATGCATCATTGAGCCATTCGTCGTGTCGTAACGTATCATAACTGGAAAGTAGATTATCATTTTATCACTTTCTGATCTCTTAGTCCTGCTTATCGACAATGAGGTTGTGTTTGTTTTGAATATGAACATGTTTAATCGCTTGATCTACTTTCTGAGCTGTCTAAGTGTCTAAAGAAAGACCTCATTGTTTTTTGACTTGGGTAACTAAAGTAGATCGAGATCATTGCAGAGACAGAAGAAACAAAGTGGTCACCAGCCAGTTGACGGTTAAATCCCCGGTTGTTTTCAGTGAAACTCTTCAGTGAAGCCACAGTTTGTCCTCACGTAAACCTGTGTTGGTTTGCATCATTTGCATGTGTTTTTGTGCCTATAGGTGCAGAAAAAAGGGGCGGGGGTAAAGGGCACAAATGAAAAACACATGGTTAGATAATGTTTAAGTGTTTTGTAACCATCTTCTGTCAAAACATAACAGATAAGAGGTGATACATGTCAGCCAATCCACCAAATTAAAGATCAGAAAAAAGGATTATTGGGTTGCATTGGTGTGCTTATGTGTGAGAATCATATTCGCGTGCAGTGTGTGCATCTGTTTCTTATTAACAGCAGCTGAAGAGTAGCTGTCATGAGAAAACTGCTCATTTCAGTCAGGATGCAAATGCGGAGCATTTGTCTATCAGTGCATGAATAAATCACAGCACATACACAGGAAGTGGTGATATGTTCTTCTATACCTGACTCAATCTGTCACTGCTGAGAGCAGCAGCAACAGTCACAGTACTTTCCCACAACACGGGCGACTGTCAATATCTATGCCACAGTGTGTGTGTGTCCATTTACAGTATCTTCCTGCTCAGTAACAAGCCATCAAAGGGGGTTTCCCAGTTTCACTGGCATGCCATAAACTTCTATTTGGTTTTTCACCAGAATCATCAAGCAGACTTTTACATAAGAAATTACGCACATATCAAGAGGGTTTTTGAATTTAAGGTGATGCCCAGACTGCTGTGTGACGTAAAGAAAAAACAATGATGATGCATTTTTTAGAGAAACAACAGACGTTTTTAACCTTCCAGTTCCTTATTACAAACGCATATTGTGTGGCTAAAAAGCTATCGTCTTTTTGGTTTGAAATATTTCCTCATTACCAGCACGGCTCAGTATGTTTATTTTTCACTTAAATTGAGACTAGATGACTTTTGTTAGAATGAGGAACATTTTCTTTACCCAACAAACTAATTTTTGAATTTAGATACAATAACAAGGGTCCGAGCTCAATTCAGTTTTGTTGCTAAAACCTTACTTACTAGACTTGTGTGTAGCTTCTCTACCTTTCATGGCACATTGTTAAACTCTCAACCACTAAAACATTATAGTCAATGGCACATATTGTGGGTGTTGTTCATTTAAGGTTAGCAATGGTCTTTAAAAGACAAGTTTATTCATGTATCCAGATATCACATAAATGTCTCAAAAGACTCACATCCATGGTGGTTCTCACTACTATAACCAAAACTCTCAAAAAGTGGTAGAAACCTTAAAACTGCAGTTGGCACTGCATCAACTGCATTTTTTTCTAACAAGCTAACAATCTGACTGGTTGTAACCTGAGACTCAATTGGAAGCAACACTGCTGCCGCCTTCCTTCCCTGTTTTAGTTTTGTTTTATTTCATTTGTTGTTGCTCTCACTTTTAAGTCCACTTTGAACTGAGACGAAAGGGAAAGTTGCAGGGAGTAAACTGGTCCGTTTCAGCTCGAGCTTGAGCCGACTTGAGGCAAAGCGAGTCAGAGTGTAAGGCTTGAACAGCTATACAGCTCGTACCGACATAACCTGTCACTAAGAAGCGTAGTGTAGACTGGCCTATCAGGATAGAGAGTACTGAGAGCATCACTGATTGAGCAAATAACTGCAGCAATAGGATTTTTACCAACCCTGAATATTGAGGCATGATGGGAAAACACAGAGATCTCGTGATACTCTCAGACCACGTTACTTACTAATAGCTGTCTGTATCAAGACATCTTTTCCAAATGGAACGCATAAAGTTATTGATGCTTACCCCAAAGTTACCAACTGCAGCTTTAAACCTGGGAATCCCAAGAGGTATCCAATCCATTGACAACTTGCAATAAGACCAACAGATGGAAACATACAAGATAAACAACTATTAAAACAAGACCGCTAGCATCTCTGCGACATGTGTAAAGCAGTGCTTGAACTTCCTATTGTCAGTATGCTGACAAGCACCCAGTGCTGATGATTAGCATGTTCACCATGTTTCCCGTCTTGGTTTAGCAGCATGCTAAAATTAGCTAATTACCACAAAGCGTAGCTAAGGCTGATGGGGCTGCAATTAGTTTTGCAGGTATTTGGTCATAACCAAAGTAGTAGACAGTTTGATCTGATGATTGCACTAGCTGGTATAGGTATACTAACTCTAACTCTAACTCCCACATCTTCTGTCTCTGCTTTCTTCTCTGTGACTCACACTTTGGCTTGACAGCTTTGTCTCCTGAGCAGTCGACTTAAGTGTTATACATGTGAGCTGTGACCCAGTATCAGGCCAACGTCAGTCTGGAGGCCGTGATCGAGATTGTGAAAGATTAAATAAGTTAGCAGTTCTCACCTACAAGGGGCTGCTCGATATCACTATAATCTGGGTCAGCTGCATTGAAAAAGTTGGCACAGATAAAGATTAGCGGATATCAGAGGCACATTTTGCTTCCGAGAATGATTGCTCAACATGTAATCACATCTTAAATATACAGTAAATGTTAAGTTTCGCAAATGACAGCTAGTAGCTTCTGGGTTCTTTTAGCTGTTCTTGCGGTTCTAAAGCTGAACAATTATATTATCATTTGAAATCTGATAAAAAACAAACAGCTTAACAAGTTGAGCGGTTTGTCATTATCGATGATGTGAAGATAGACCTGGAAGGATGTCACCAGTATCAACACCATCAGTGACCTTGCTGAAGTTTAGAATCTCGAAGAAGCAACAAGAACATTTGAAAGTGATGTTCTTGCAGATTTCATGTTTGAGTCAGCGGATTCTTACCTCAGCGACATGCGAACCGTGTAGAAGAAATCTCTCTCTTACAATCCCACGTGCAGTTTATTTTAGATCAGAATCAAAACTTTTGTAGTCATTTTTTACACTCAAACACAACCCTACTAAATCTGATGACTCTAACTCAACTATGATTCTTGGTTACCTGCAAGTGTCCAGTAACTCCAGGTGTGAATTGTAACAGCTGAGTTATTACAACTGCGGTATTTGACAATATGAAACATTATTTGTGAAACTTCTTGAGGTGCCTTATGCTATAACCCAAAAAGGAAATATACAAATGCTGAATTTGACAGACTAAGGTTTTCCCCTTTTGTCATCGTGCGGTGCACATGCATGTATGCAACTAAAACCATAATAACTGCAACTTTTCATTCTGGTGACTAATTTGTGACCTTTCAAACTTTTCTCTACTTTTTCTCACCTGTGAAACAATTGTTGGCCTCAACATTTCCACTACTCAGTAGTAAAGGAGCTGTCGGCTCATTTGTCAGGTGAATCCATCTATCATTGGTGTGGAGGATGCTAAACATCATGTATTTCAAAAATCACAATGTTTAAAAATTAAAATAGAGTAAAAAGAGTGTATAGCTTGAGTTATCACATAACAGTCAACCTAAAGAAAAGATAAGAAATGGACAATCTGGTGAAGATGTGGCCTTTTCTGTTATGCATATTGTTTATGACCAGGATTCAAGTTCAAAAAACAATTCACAGGAAGGACAGAGATAGATATACAGCTGTTAAAAGGACAAGAATGCTAAACAAAAATGGATAAAAATAAAAATAGAACCATACTGTACATTCAAGATCACAAAAATTTTGGTATAAGTATAAATATATATGAAAAGTGTGCCACCCCTCACATTGTCTTGCAGGCTGTCCTGAGTAACCCCAGCAGCTGCCTGACTGACCCGTGACATCAGGGGATTAAGCTCACCTGAGCTCTTAGCCGATAAAAGCTGGCCTATGTGTGGACTCTCTTTCCCTTCCTACAGCTGGCATCCACTCCACAGCACATGTGTCACACATCCATGCACCGCGTGCGTTGTTGTTAGTCTTAATTAATTAATCTTGTTTGAGGGAAACGTCCTGTGTGGATAATGACCAACTACAAGCAATGTCTATGTGCAAGTCAAGTGTTTCTGTAAATTACAAGCCTACGAATACTGCAAAGAAATACATACTACAATGACGTTTACGAAGTGGGAAGCAATAATTGGTGTATGCATATACGGAGCAGCTGTAGCTCAGAAGGTGGAGCAGGTTGTTTACCAAACAGAAGGTCGGTGGTTCCATCCTCGGCTCCTCCGGTCTACATGTAGACATTTCCTCAAACTGCTACCAGTGACTGTTCCATTGGTGAGTGAATGTGTGTGTTTGTGTTTCTAATGAGCAGGTTGGCACTTTGTATAGAAGCCACCTAGCCCTTAGTGTATGAATGAATGGGTGAATGATGACTTGTGCTGCAAAAGTGCTTCGAGTAGTCGAAAAGATTAGAAAAGGGCTTT
>JAQFJA010000013.1:6296107-6319520 GCA_029874485.1 Naso brachycentron | reverse complement strand
GGGGAGTTTGCCCTTGAACAAAGGTGCCTACATGCTTTATAGCCAACTTTAAGCTGACTATATGTAAAATTTCAACATTAAGATGTCGAAAAAGTAATATATCTTTTTTGTATATTTGTTGAGTTGTGTACTTACATTATCCCAAATGTTTAAAATCAGAGAACTCTGTAATTTTATTCGAGGTAATGGTGCTTTTCATTTAGTCTCCTGTCACTATATTTTCTGGGGTAGCACCAGCCAGAGTGGAGAAAGGAAGTTGAAAACGTGACACAACGTGAATAAAACTTCAATAAATCACCCTGTCCGTGATTATTTCTGCCGGAGTCAGTCAGACAGATGTTTATGTGCAATAAAACAATGAAATAAACAAATTCCATGATCCCATGATGCTTCACGTGATGATCAAACCGTTTTTTGTTTTTGCTGTTTTGAAAGAGAGACCTCTAGTGGCAGGAATTACATTCTGTTTTTAAATACATACTTTGTAACTTATGAAGAATACCCACCTGAAAATTCACCCATGTTTACTTGGCTTGGACACCTTAAAAAAACAACAAAAAGTCCTCTTTTAAATTTTTTTTTATTATGTTAATTAAAGGATACATTGGTAACATTATATGTAGACGAATGATTAAAATAAGATAACATAGAGTTTTTAGAAAGGTGCAGAATAAAAGTATTGCTTTCATCCCCCAAAATTATTATGATTGTTTATGTTTATTTTATTTTAAAAGGGACAATTAATTAACTAATTAGCCAGAATCTACCTTCAGAGTCTATCATGTAAATGTGCCAGATTTAGCCATACAAGCTAATTCTTATTTGCAGGCCCTGCAGGTTGATGGCATTAAAGAAGATAATATAAAGCATACAAGAAAACACACCACATAAGCAAAGACAAGAGCACATCAGCGCGGACAAATAAAATAACACAAACACTGCTCCAGACTGTGACAGCTGTGTCTGGCAGGTTGATGGCATATGAAAAAATAACACAACACATACACACACACACATACACACACACACACACACAGACATACACACACACATACACATATGAGAACAATGACGATCACGTACAGGCACAGATAAAAGCACATAGCAGTCAGACTGCTAAATAATTATTTGTAAAATTTCAGAAATGACTGCTTTGTTTACATGTCTAAGATGTCCAAAGGCTTGTGAGTCAATAACATAACGACACTGGTACACCGTGGTATCTCTGTTTTGTCATTAGTCTCGCTCAGCCAGACCTTTCTCCACGTTGTGCCAGCGCTGGAGAAAGGTCTGACTGAACCTGTTATCATTCTGGAATAGGAGAAAAAACGCCCTAGCTTGTATTTTTTTAAACCAGTCACAATCGTCTTAGGCATTGCTTAGCCCAGGATGCAGCAATGGTGCCCTTGCAAAGTAATCATACAATAATAGTGAAAGCAGTGGAAAATGCCAACTGAAACAGGTGGGAGGCTTATTCCAAACTTCTGTTTCTTGTGACTCAGACTAGTTGTCAGTGATCAAGATTCTCTGCAGTGATGGTTTAAAGTGGTTTATAGGACATTTAAAAAGGTCAGCTTTAGTCCACATTGTACCTTCCAGTGTCCAGCAAGGTCTGCACAGTATAAATTCGTCATGAGAGAGTTTAGACTCTCTGCAAACGTCCATGTACTTCGAATTTGTTGTGACAGCGCAGACAACAACAAGCTACAGAACACATCTGTGCACATGTGGATTGAATCCTTCAAGAGTTTTCCAAAAAGTAGCGTAGTTTTTGGACAAAATTCAAGTAAACAAATGTCATCTTAAAATAACACAGAAATAAATAAACATTGGATAATTTACAGTGACTCCCCACACTGATGCTTTTCTGTTTTGGCCCAATATTCAAACACTGCAGCCTTGCTAGGCCCAGTATGAAACCATGTAATATGATTCAGCTGGGTACTCAGAAAGTTTGATGTGAGTTTGTATGAGTGACCCACATTCTTCAAGCAACAATGATCTCTATGCAAGAAAAAAAAATCTGAATATTGATAACTGCCTAGAGTGCTTTTGTCTGAAAGTTAAGAGGCCAACACTTTCCAATCAGACGGCAAAAAAGAGGGTGAAAGACGAGGGGGCTGGATTTATCACTCTCCCATGCTCACGTTCATACACAGAGATAGACGGCGGGCATAATGACTTCTGTGCAAAAAAAAGCAGAACGATTATTTAAACTTAAAGGAAGAGGAGAAAGAGGCAGGGAAACGACTCGAGTGGGGGAGGAAGGAGGGGTCTTAGGAGGAGCCAGGGGCAGGAGATAGTCTGAGAAAGGTCTGGCGTTAAAGTGGAATTAACATGCCTTTCCATTGGAGTCCATTAGATAATCATATTCATACCACACAAGGCTCCAAACCCTCTCTGTTTCATTATTCCCTTTTAATCCAGCCTGATAAGGGGGTGCAGGCGTCGTGGTTTTATTATGTCGTCATTTGGATTCCACATGAAATCCCCACGGGATGTTATCACGGCGAAATTGCTTAAATAGCCCAAGTGGATATAGTTTGGCGTTTATTATTTCTGACGGATTCAAAATAACTGCAAATATCCTTTTTGGGGTTATTGGGGGCTGAGAGTCTTATCACTCATTCACACTAATGGCCCCACTCAAGCCATCCGATACCTCCGGCAGGGGAGGAGGAGAGGAGGCATGTTGGGAGGAGAAGGGGGGGAGAGTTGTGTTTAGTATTCTGAATGTACATGTGTGTACAGGTACAGCACATGTAAGAAAAAGAGAAGACAGGAGCAGAGAGGAGAGGGAGGTGAAGGAGCTTTTGAGTCAATGTACACAGCTTATCGATGGCTAACACTCCAACATGCTTCGGACAGTGCAAAGGTCACTGACGCTCCTTTATGGTGTGTTTGTTTTGTCCCACATCTCCGGTCCCTGGCAAACAGGCCCAGTGTCAGGTGGCTGTGGTCAGTTGTTGGTCACTTGCACTTGTAGTAAGATTAAGAGCAAGTAAATCCAGAGGCAGTGTGAACACATGCAGAATATATGGTGGGTTTGAAGTTTCCAGATTAACTGATGGTGTTTCTTTTAGGTTTGAGCAAGTTAATTACTTATTAATCTAAAGAATCAATTTAAATACTGATGGAATCATCTGCCAAAGCTAAAAAAAATGAGGTTGATTTTTCTCATTTCATCATAGCTGACGTTTTGGAGGAACATTTTGGACACCAGACAAAGATCAAAAAGGATTAAAAACCGATGTATGCTGTAACCATATTGGACTTCTTTAGTATAAAATCTACGGATGAGAAAAACACACTGCATGTGGAAATATTTTGATTACTATTACCTATGGAAAACTAATTTCCCTTTCTGATTCACAGCTTAAACGGTAAATTCAGATAAAATGCAAAAATCCTTTAGCGGTATCAAGCCATGAACAGTATTCATTGAGATTTTCAAATATATGTTTCAACGCCATATTTTGCATGTTCCTCGTGGACAGATGTTGTGTTTACTTACTTAGGATGTCTCTTACTTGTGTTTAAAAGCTCTTCTCATAAATAAATAAGACATGAACAGTATCAGACAGACAATAGGAATGGGGAGTGAGAGCTTGTGTCAAAGCAGGAAGTTGCAGTTAAACAGTATGAATCTTAACCAGATGCCTCAACCTTATTACTCTGAACAATCCAGGAGATTATCACAAGTATCATTAAATTAAAAATAAAGTCCACAAATTACTTGCCAATGAGGAATTTCTGTCTGGTATAAAGTAGCGCCACAGAAGAAGTTTTGTTGTAATTTAGGTGGACTGAACTAGAATATTCTTATCTTTAAAATTCAAACTACAAAAGTAAAAACCATATATAAATGTTTAGACTTGGCAGCTCAAAGTGAGTAAAATGTGCTACCAGTGGTGAAAAGTAACTAAGTACCTTTACTCGAGTACCATACTTAGGATTTTCTTTTTTATGCTAATAACGTTTCAAACACTTGACTACATTCCTCTGAATTCTATGGTTACTGGTTAATTTGCAGGTCAGGATTTTACATATAAAACTTCATTCTTCTTACATTTTGTATAATGTGATCTTTTCTATGGAAGAAACAATGCATGCAAAACTCAAAATGATCTTTTCCTTGACAAAAATAAAATGTTGCTACCACATAATAGCAATTCGGTATATGCATATCTTTATATGATAAAGATTCTGCATAATGTTCCTTTTATAACTAAGTCTTACAGTGCATATCTCCACGTCTATACAAAAATTTTGAGTAAGACCGTTACTTGTTGCCACGTATGATCAAGTAAATCAATGACCTCAATGTGAACGGAAGGCGGTTCTAATATTCCTTTATCTTAAAATACTGCCTGTGAAAAACTCTGTCATTCCTCTGCTCGTGCAGCCTGTGCACTTCCAGCGGTCACATCTGTGTGGATATAATATGCTTATTCTGCCGTATCCATTTCACAGTGACATCTGTCCAGCGGCGAAAGAATTAAAGGCAAAAATCCAAATGCCTCCACAACATTCTGCCAAGTATTGATTTACTGTTACTCATGTAACATACGTGGACACGCTGAACACTACATATCATTTCAGTGAGATCACGGCTGACACTGGGAACACACTCTGCTGGTTGGTCAGTTTTTGAATGCAGATGGTGCATTTCTTTAAGATTCTTGATGGTGCTGTGAAGGAAAAAGTGACAGTATGTGAGTGTGTGTGCGTAGTACGTGTGTGTGTCTGTGTGTTTGTGAGCATGAGTGTCTATAGTAAGCACACCTCCCTGTGTGTAGATCTCAGGGTCTGGAACAAACAGTAGTTCCTTCTTAATTGGGGTGAGATCTGGGGCTTAAAGGGGGCCAAGAAGGGACCCGAACCCCTTTTTTTTCTCCTCCAGAATCGCTTTGGCTACAGAGGTGCTTTTGATGTGTGCTTTGGCTCTGCGAGCCCTACTCTGGAATATGTTCTTGGGAGACCATTGGTTACTTGCCTCCAGGCAGAATCTCAATCCCCAGGATCCTGGCCCTCTTTGATGAAATACTTTCGGGAGCCGCTAACCCTACTGATGCCCATGTGCACCCCCCTCCCTCCTCCTTCACCCTCTTGTTCTCCCCCACCTCGCCCCCACCTCCACGTTCCTCGGATTCTCTTTGAGAGATTCATAACAAGGACTTTATCTCTGTGTAGTCCAGGCCAGATGAGCACCGCCTGACAAACTGACAGGAGAATTAGTCGTGTCTTACAGAGCACCTTTGACTGTCTCCTCCATCGGCCCGACTTCCTGTCGTCACGGACACAAGCATTTTCATGGTATTGACAGTGATTTCTGCTGCTGCTCATATTCTGCCATTGTGCATATTTTGTGTTTCTGTTTTTATACTCATAACTAATTATTGAAAATGTCTGAATTGTAATTTAATGGAATAAAATACAAACATTTGTGCTTTTATTTGACTTTTTTGTGACTTACAAGGAAAAGACTGTGTGTATCTGTTGATTTATTGATGTGCAGAGACACTAAAGCCATGTTTTACATTGAAATATTTTGAGGAATTGGTCATGGATTCATCACAGTCTCCTAACTTTTACACTCATATCAGTCTTCATAATTTGACAGAATCTAAATTCGAACATTTGGAGCGTTATTGATGAAGATGTGACAGCTGTGACAGCACATCTTAGACTCTGATTGATTAAGACCGTAATTAGTCAGTTCAGACTTTATTGGGATAATGAGCGTCAGAAAGCAGCTTATTAAAAGCAAAAAATTCCTTTAGATTAGGATGTGTGTCGGGATAAATACACCAACTGTGTCGTGGTTGACTTGACCTCTTGGCCACACACGCACATTCAAATCCTGGTTAAACGATTAACTGGTGATTTTCCAAACTCCCACCTCTTCATTGATTGAAACAGCCCCCTAAAGACCTCTCTTACCACATAATTTCCCTGTATATTGATTATGTATATTGATTATAACCTAACCCTACAGGAGGGCTACCCTCTGCTTTACTGCAGCATTAGGTATCACTACCAGCGCCGAGCCCAGGAGACTATTTTAGCTTCCTTAATTTCACATTTTCCAATATGTGAGTCAGGTTGCCCCATAATATAAATTGGGTTTTTTAAGGTGGATGGTTGAGTAAGAGGCCTGTGGATCAATGTGGTAAGAAATGTCACTTAAACCTCACTGTTGAATTTTATAACTCATAAAAAAATTCTCATAAATATAAAAGCTAATTTAACCAAACCGTGACACGATGCAGGATTTGTATTTTATGCATGCAATTAGATGGAAATACTTTTTATTTTTTTGGTGGCAATCATTTTAACTGAGTTATGCAGGTTGAAATTATGCTTAATATAACATCACATTAATGTCCAGTAAGTTTATTAATAAGGATTTTCTCTTTCTGTCCTCAAAAAATTGAGTTAAAGTGACTGGCAGCTCTGAAGGATGTTTCACTGCACCTGTGCAGTCGTACCAGGTGAAAACATACTAACTTTTATAAAGTGGAGTCTTCATTTGCTTCATTGCATGCACAGATTCATTCCAACACTTCTAATGATGGACAGACAAGGAAAAAACAAACAGGAAAATGAAGCCAGATTTGATAAAAATCGACATTCTTGTCATTAAAAACACAATTTATTTTCTCTTCTAACTTTTTAAAAAACTTGTAAACTTCCTAATGTGCAACACAGCCTTATGGAAAGGTGAGAAAATTAGGTTTAATGTTGGTTTATGCTCCATATATGAGATAAACCTTTATTGATCGCCTGCAGTCAAATTCGGTAAATTAAAATATTGGGAGTAACCGGGATTTAAGTTTCAAGTATAATATTGGATTAAGGGAAAAAAAAGGAAAAAAAAGAAGAAAGGAAGGAAGAAAGGGGGTACACAAAATAAAAAAGGAGGGAGGCAATGAGTAAAGGAGGGAGCAATCCGAAGGGAGGAGTCAAGCGAGGGAAGGAGCAGCTGGAGTCCCACACTTCGCCCTCTCTCCTCTCCTCGAAAAAGCGCACTAAATGTATTAACAACTCTCCATGCGCTTCGCTGACGCTTATGTTGTTTCCACACATGTCTGCGGTCTGCTATTGGCAGATATTATCGGCAGGCTGATGCTGGAAGTCCGGCGGTGGTTGAACGCAGCAAACTGTGAGAAGGAGGAGAAAGACGGGCGAGAGGAAAAAGTCTGGCAGCGCCGTTTTGGAGTTGGAGTTGCAGCGTAAAAAGAAAAAAAGTCCCAGGCAACTCCAGAGGCACATCTGCAAGTTAGCAAGAGAAGAAGACGAAGGAAGAAGACGCATCATTTCATTTTTTTCCTGTGAAGATTAAAGTCAAGAATTAGAGGGGAAATCACCCAGGAAGAAGTAAGTAAATTCACACACAGGCGGGATTGGTTTTGAACATTGTTGCGCTTTTTTTGAAGTTTACTTAAAGAGTCGCAGTCAGACTTTGTGCAGCAGCAGAGGTTTCACATTAAAAACACGATGGAAGTTAGCACAAGTTTAGATGCAGACGTGAAGTGGATGGGCAGAAGAAACGCAGCAGCTTTTCAAACAGCGATGAAAGCTTCGCTGTGGGATCCAAAAACATGCGAAAAAGCAGCGCAGCCTGTGTTAAACTTGGCCTGGCTGTGAGAGATTCTCTTTGAAACGAGTGCTGCCTGTTAAAAACCCCGAATGGCACGCGCTCAACACGCAGTGTCCGACAGACAGATGTGCATTTTTAAGTAAGTTCGAAGTTGCATAAAGTTTAGTGGTAATGGAAAAACTTGCGTTTTGTAGCCTATTTCAGAACAGGAAAAAAGGAAACACGTGTAATTCTGCTGAGAGTATTTGAATTGAAACTTTATGAACTTGTGCAGACATAAAAAAAAACAAAAAAAAACTTTACTGGACTTTTTGCCTGAAGAAACGCGCGTGGGGGGGTTAAGGGTAGTGGTGGGGGTTGGGGGGCATATTTATGTGCATCATATTTCAGTGTCTGTTTTTGATTTGGTTGATAGTCTGCAGAAACAGTGACATGCACATGCTCATGCTCAGTTTAACATTTGTCAACCCATCCAAGCTCATGAATGACCTTTAACCTTTAACATGAAGACACATTTAATTTTAAAACTCCTGAAGAATTTAAATATTAATATACTAGGTCACTATTTTAATTTATATATATATATAAACAAATACTAAAACAGAAGGAGGCCTTTTTTCAGTAGACAAAAGAAATATTGTACTGTTAAAATGCCCATGTTAATACTGAGTTTCAAAAAAATGCTCTTAAATAATATTTTTAAACAAGTAAAAATTGCAGAATATCCCAGAGGTAAAATAGTTCTCTGTGTTTCTGGTGCACTTTGATTTTATTTTCTGCAGAAATGAGTGTCAGGATCCGTTAAATCTGGCAGGAATCAAAACATTTAGCAGCAGGAAGTCATTCGGTTTCAGTCTGGCATTTTGATTTGCATTGGAAAGTTTTTCAAATTATTATGTGCTTAACCTCTAAAGAGGAAAAATGTCTGAGGAGGCATCACAGCGTGTTTGAAGGCATGTGCAGCCCTCAGAAAAATTTAAGCCCCTTATAAGTTGGGGTCTGTGGCTCTGCAGGGGTCCATGTGGGGAGTTCTATGGGGCCCCAAGCAAAATTAGAAATAGTGTACAGTAACTAAGTTTATTACGAATTCTTCACATTAAAAAATAAATAAAAAGGACCACTACAATCACAGGTTTGCCCCTTTTAGACACAGTCAGTTTAAGAAATAAAATAAACACTTAAAAACAACATGCTCACACTGACTTGTGCAGAAGGGAAAAAAAAATCTCTAACAGAAGTCTGTGTGTTCTTTTTGGGGGCCTGGGACATGAAAACGTTTGGGAGCCCCCGAGCCTCCACATGTGGGGATATTTGTTTGAAACTTTCCCTCCTGTCCGCGCCAGCTGTTCCACATTTTATCTGCTTGTCTGCTCTCGGGTTTCATCCAGACGACGAGGGTCCGAGGTGCTCAGCCATGCGGTGCAGCTCAAATCCTCCTTTTTTTTGACACTTGGCAAATTATTAACGGAGGTCTGGCTGCCTTGAGACGGAGCAGAGAGTGAACACACAAAATAAGATGTTTAACAGCGTAAATTCACACAGATAAAAATCTCCTTTTAGCTGCTTTTATGAGACTGTTCCATCATTCATCCTGGCTGTGGATTTGGCTGTGAGCAGAGTTTTTGCAGGTTAAATTTGTCTATTAAATTTAAAATGAGCTGTAACATAAAATGTCATTTAATATGTTTATGTATAATAACAAAACAACATTTCACAGGGCCAATAAGTAGGAAATTAATCACTGTCATGTCAATAATTCAGCTCAGTTAACATGAAAAATAATGACTATACGGATCAGGCCCTAAATCATTTAGATTTCAGGCTTAATATTTAATATTTTAAAATGCCATCATGAGAGTAATTTGTAATTACAATTTTTAAATTGAGATTAAACAAATAGAGCTGAACATTTTCCCCAGTGTGTTTTGTTTTTGATGCTTGTGACCTGTTAATCATTTTCAAATTAAACATACTTAAAAACACCAAACAAATTCCCTCTATATTATTTTATTTGAGGCCGAAATTAAAGGATGGCATCTGATTAATTTTCAAAGTGTAGCCTAATTATTAGATGTGGTATATTTTCCAAAAATCAAAATTTAAGTGAGACTAAATTGAATTTCAGTAAATGTCTGATGACAGAGAATCCGTGACATTTGATTGAATATTCTGAAGATCAACTCTAAATGTAACCAATTTAATTTCTTAAATGCCCTAAGTTTGCACAACATATGAATGTCAGTATAATTTTTAAATATGTACTTTATCATAAAACACATGACACAGCTTTATTTTACAAACAAAATCTCTGTCCAGTAATAAATGTATAGTTTAAGAACACTTGTAGTTGCTTTTTGTACCATTACATTTTGCCTGAAAGAAACAACGGAGGGGGATACTGATGTCAAACAGGTGCACCTTTACCAAAAAAAAGACTTTGTCTCATTACGATGCAGCAGCAGTGATGAATGCAGCAGTGTTTAAGATGCTAATCTGCTGGAATGAGATGCACAACTCTGAGCCACTCGCTTACTGTAGCCAGCAGAGACGTATCACTGCCGCTCTCTGCTCCTCCAGCTCCACGCATGAGGAGCAGGCGGATAACGTTCCCCTCTGCAGGAGTCACTCCGTCAGATAGCGGCAGCGTGCTGTTTTATCTCAACTTTAAGCACTCCTTTAAGTAAAATTATGCATTTCGACACTGGGCCGGCACAGCCGTGACCCAGCGACCCGGCAGAATAGGGGCTGTCATGTTAAAGCAGGGAGATGACATGCTATTAGCTTTTGAGGTATGGCCCTCTCCTCCTTTTAAGGGCCTTACATTCACAGCTAAAGGCTGGTTTTGTCCTCGGGCCTTTTACGCCCTGCAGGAAGAATACCTGTTATCAGGGTTGTATGCAAGAGGCCCTAATGAGCTGCGTTGTTGTGCTAATGCTGTGACCTGAAGCTCTCAAAGAGGTGGCAAATGTCGTGTTAAAACGAGGGCAAATGTGAGGAAGTTGATTTTCCTGAAGATAACGAACACTGTAGTTTATTTTCTGGCATTTGCTTGCTTGTTTTGCAGGATTTTCTGCCGGTTGGGGTGGGTTGTGTGTGTTGTTCCAATTTTTTTGCTCTTGATTCTAAATTATTCTGTTTCCTGGGATGTTGCATGAACAACACAGTGGTGTAAATAGTGTCAAATATTATAACTTTTAAAATACACATCACAGCGGTCACATGACTTGTTAAAGTTTGCAGTCAGTCCCTGTATGATTGAATTAGCTGTTGCTTCCTGTGCATATAACTGGTGTAGTCGAGTGGATGGCCCCCAAAAGAAATCTCTCACTTTGATGATTTGATACTTTGATATGTTGACATCAAATGAAACAGACACAGTGGGGAAAGAGAGAGGACAAGTCAGACAGAGGTAGAGATTGAGGAAAAAAAGGCTGTGCATGAGAGCGGTCGGAAATGTGTGTGTGCCTGTGTGTGTGTGTGTGCTGTGCTCTGAGGAGTGCTGTGAAAAGTTGGGCTGAGATGGCAAACCTGAGAAGCGTCAAAACGTCTGGATGCATTTGCGTGTGAGCAGAGACAAGAAGGGGTCTTCGGGTGCGCGAGGGCTTCTCCTTGGCCTCCTAATCCCCAGGCCCAGCCATCCCTTCAGGGCATGCCTCAGATCTGGCTCTCTGGCTCTCCGCGCGGACGACCCAGCTCCGCCAGCAGATTTAATATGCTATGTGTTCCTGCTCCCCCAGCTCCCCTCCACCTCAACCATCATTGTCCCAGAGCGGGACCCCCGCTCCCCTCTTCAAGGAGCCTGCTAAAGGCACCTTTCAAGCCGGGTGATGTCTTTGGATAAGGCGTGCGTACGGTGGGGGGAAAGTGGCGATGAAGAGAGTGTGAGACTCAAGATATCGTACTGTTATTTTAGATATGTATATTATACACATTGAGGAATCTGAATACACTCGGGGCTTTTGCAAGCAGAGCTGACAGAACAGTCACACACCTCAGCACGCTGGAAATGCATGCATGTACATGCTCATTTACACTATTTCTCCTTCTCTTTTCCTATTTCTCTCTCTCCGTGTGGAAGCAACTTTTTTTATTTGTCAAAAGAAATATGAATGGGAGGAAAATAAGAAGGAGCTTTAGTTACCTTAGCAGGAGCTGAGAGAGGGCTGGGTTGTTTTTCAAGGCTCTGGCCTGTTTGAGACTCCAACCGGACCTGACAATTAGTTTGGTCAACTGCTCTCCCAGAGCGAGGCAGTGAGTGGGCAATAAAAAAAAAAAAAAAGAGGGGAAAAAAAGTAGTTGAGTAAATTTGATTCAAGTGATTTGAATTTATGACTGATTGAGTTGTGTGTGACAGCTTTACATATGGCCCGTTGTAGGTCATGGTAAATTTTATTGCAAATGTGCAGGCTGGTGTGTGAGAATCCAGAGTGTGCGTTTTCTTTTCTCACATACTTGAGGAGAAACAGGACAGGTCACGCCTGCATGTGGGCGCCGCTCATCCCCTCCTCTGTTTGCTGTGGCCGCCGTAAAAATGTCTTTGGGGCTGCGGTGTGAAGTATAGCAGCAAGAGGTGAAGTGCTTCGCTTCGGGGCCCATTTGCTTGCGGGCTGTGTGTAAAGTTGTGCGCCTGAAGACACACTTTCCCGGGGCCGGGGCTGTTATTGCAGATGTGGCATTGTGTCAGCTTTGATGGGAGCCGGTTGTGGCATCCGTGAGGGGGTCTGTGCTTTCTCGTCCGGGGTGGCGATTGGGGGACAGATGAACTGGCTGCTTGCTGTGAACAATGATCTGTCACTTACCCCTGCTTCTTGATGTGTGAAGCCATGAGTCAGGCTTTGTCTACTCCCAGACATTTGCACTTTTTTTACTTGAACTAAGCAAGAGAAACCTACATCATTAGCTGCATTTTCTAAACAAAACTCCTTTCTTCACAGAATTAATTAGGTTTTTCATTGTCATGCTGTATTGCTCACAATATGAACCCCATGTGTTTGCAATCCCATGCTGCTTGTAGTTGTCTTTCATTGGGAGTTATCCTTGAGTTGCGCTGCATCCTGGAGTGGAGGTCAAGGAGGGGTCTATTGTTTGAATGTCAAAATGTAAATCCCAAGGTTAATACCTGAAAGAAGTGCAGGCCAGACATTCTCTCTCCTCTCCAAGCATGTTTAGATGAGTACCTCTTCCCCCACTTTTCTCCTTCATTTCCGTCTGCTGGGGACTTGGGGCAAGTTGGAAAGGAGGGGTGACGGGCATCCTATACAAGCCCCTCTGGTGTGTTCTTCTTACCAATGAATGCTAACAGACCCTGGCTCTAATAATGCCTCATCTTAGAAAAACAAAAGGGAGACTCTACTATCTGAGCAAATTTCTGCCCCAACCTGAAAGAGCCCTCCTTTGACAGCGCAGCATTTGAAGACTAATCGTTTTTTCTCATGCAAAGCACGCTGTTTTAAGAGCCCCGGCCACGGAAAGAGAGGGGGCTGTGTTTTAACAATACTCCGCAGGGAGTGAGGAACAGGGTTCGGGGAGGGGAGGCAGGGTTGAAGGGGGTGGTGGTGGTGGTAAGGGGGGGATTCCTCTCTCCTTTGCTCCTCAGACAAAGCCCAGTTCCTTTCAGGGTTGCATGGGGGGTAGGGTGCGTGGGTAAGAGGAGGGCGCATCCAGGAGTTGGAGTTCCTTGAAAGAGAGGGTCTCCAGCCGTTTTTAATGACAGTTTGTCACCGTGGCTCCTCCACCTTGCAGGGTAAATGTGGGGCTGGTCTTGCAGTGACAGGCCAGGAAAGAACTGGGCCTGAGAAAATTTATAGAGAAACAGAAATATTAACGTGTACATGGGGCCCTAAAACGGCTTTGGCTATTCCTGCCAGACTGGTGTTTTTATTAAGAGGGGTCGACATGCTTTGGAAATATATCTTATTCATGAAGAAAGCCAGGTTAGACTTCCCAAAGAATTCATTATGTTTCCCCAGATGCGGCTTTGCGGGCTGCAGCCGTCCCTCGGAGGACGTGGAGCGTGGAGCGCGACATTGTAAAGCCTCCCTCAGTGGGCACTGGAGAGCGAAGGGTTCCATTTGTCAAAGGTGCCGGAGTCTTTTTCCCTCCTCAACACTTTCCCGGCTCAGTCTCAAACTCATTGTCTGAGCAAAGGCAGGACATTAGTCACCGCAACACCACGGGAGCCTGCAGGGCTAAGGACCAGTGCTCCGGAGCCTGGGCTGGGACAGAGGGGAGGACAGAGGGGAGAGGAGGGAAGAATGGAGGGAGAGCGAGAGCAAAGGTGAGAGAGGGACAGAGAAGGAAGAGGAAATGTGGGGTAGGCAGAAAAGTGAGGAAGAGGGAAGACGAGGGAGCAGAGTATGTGTGTGGGAGAAGGAGAAAGACAGTGGGGGTGTTAGAGGGAGTGGAGTGTGTAGCTCTACCTCAGGGCTCAGTGTGTAAGCCCCTGTCTACCCCCCAAAGCTGCTTTCACAAAGAGATTTACAAGACAGGTCTCCGGTGTGCTTTGCTGCCCTGCATTATGAGTGAGTGAGTGAGTGGGTGAGTGTGTAAATGTGTGTGTGTGTGCATGTTGCTGCAATTGACTTTTCTGCTTTTTAAGACATGTTTTCTTTTTTTTATATCATCTATGCAAGACAGATGTATACCCAAATTTGCCAGTCCAGGCAGGTCAGACTCAAAACAGCCCCAGTGGAGCAGTGTGAATAACCTATTCCCCCTGGTGGCGTTTTGTGTGTGTGTGTGTGTGTGTGTGTGTGTGTGTGTGTGTGTGTGTGTGTGTGTGTGTGTGTGCGCGCATTCATGTGTGAATGTATTTCACAGATTCACACATACAAGGGATGCTGTTAGCTTTTGGAATTATTTATAAAGCCTGGCTTTTGTGTGGCGCTCTAAGTCCCTGTCTCCTCCCATTACTGCCTATGACTCTACCTGGGCTTCCTTCAGCCTCCAAACGCCCCCTCAGCCGCCCTCCCAGCACAAGGAACCAAGTTTGGTGTTACGTTTAAACCCTTTACAGCTACCAGAGAGAGCTTCTTTCTCTTTCTATACACTGACTAAAGATTTGCTCCTGTGGAAAAATAGTTTTCTCATTCAGAGAGTTGTAATCTGCAGCGGCAAACACAATCTATACACTTCAGAGAGACACAAAGTTATACAGAGCCATCCCATATGGCTTTAATTACCTTGTAATCCAGGAAAGTTTTTTCCCCTCTCACTCTTGCACGGACCGAGCGGGGGTGAAGGTTTTAGTGTGTTTGAGATGGTTTATGTTAATGTTGCTTTTATTGAAACAAGCTGGGATGTGATTATTGTGCTGCTCGGTACATATGAGCAGCGAACTGCTCTAGTTTCTCCATCTCCCTCTGGCATAGAGATCAATGCAAACCAGCTAACGCACGGTAATAAGCCATTAGTACACACATTGTTGGAGAGATTTACATACATCGACCGGCAAACTGATAAACTAGGTTCCGTGTCCTAGAGGTAAGAATTATTGTGTGTGTGAGTGATTAGCTGAATGAACTCTCGGTTGGAGCGGCGTGTGCGTGTGTGTGAACCATCGCCGGGTGATCGCTTCCCTGCGACTGCCAGTCCTGTGTGATAGGTGCCAGATTGTGTAGCTGGGAGCCAGGTTGTCTTTGCTTGTCAAGAGAGCAGGGTGGAGGAGGGGAGATGTGAGGAAGATTACACTGTACACTGTTCCTCTGATCTGATTCATCACTAACTGTCTCTCCTGCAAAGGGTGAACTTATTATCCCTGTCTCAACTTCTGCCGTGGAGCCAGCTGCTCTCCATGCTTCCCAATTAACCCCAGGCACCCGTCAAACGCTCCAATTAAGCCCTCCTCCTCCTCCTCACGAATTTATTTCCCTGCGTTAGCCGACCTGGCTCCGGTTGGGATGCTCGAGCATGCGGTGAGGAGTGAGTGAGTGAGCCGGCAAGCGTTGAGCATGTTTGTTTAGGAGCTGTCCTAAGCAAAGGCATTACAGCTCCTAGATTTATTCGAGGCGGGGTTGCAAACAGCTGAAACAAGTAAATACACCCAGATGTTTGGCTTCCTCGAGATCGCGTCGGCGGGCCTGAGGGGGCTGCCTGTCTAATGACAGTCTTGTTCCTCGCTCTTAATGCTGGGGATTTTCAGGGGCCCATTTTGTGACTGTGCTCTTTGGAGTTTATGGGAAGTTTTTTTTTGTTGAACGCTTGGCAGTGCTGCGAGCTTCATGGCATCTCATCTGCTGTTGTGTGGTGTGATATTGTCTTGGTATTTCAGTTGCGTGAGACTTTTTCACTGGGGCTGAAAGTTTCTTCTTCCGAGCTCAGCTCTTCAAAATCCGGGAAATATTCAGCTGTGTGTTTTTGATGCATTGGTTTCTGATGAGCAACAGCGTGTGTGTGTGTGTATGTGTGTGTGTGTGTGTGTGCGTATAGGAGTGTTGCATTAGGTGGGGTGCAGGTTTGGCAGCACTGCCAAATCCTCTGAGATTGCCTGCAAGTGTGCATGTGTGTGTGGAGCGTATGAGCTGGCGCAGAGGGATGGGGGGGCTCTGTGGCTGATATGAAAGTGAAGGGAGAGAGTTGTCTCCCGACGCTGCCGCTGGGAGAGCCGTCAGGGAGCTGGAAGTCTCCGGAACTCCCTCTGAGCTTCTGCTTGTCTTTGATCTCACACCTTTGCTGCCATATTCTCTATATTACTCTATAGAACACACTCACCTGCTGCCAATCTGGCAACACACACACGCCCACAGTTCACTTACAGGCAGGCACAAGGGCCACAGAACCAACTTATTGTGCTGTTGCATATGAAACTGCTTGTAAAACTGATGGTGCAGACAAACTGGATCTGTTGATGTCAAGTTGAAAGATCTGACTTGTTTGTCAATAAGAACATGAGCCACGCAGAGTATGAAGTCAATGAAGCTATGGGCCAATCTTGATTGACTTTCGACCTCGACCTCTACTTTATTGTGGAAGAGTTCATCCAGCGTGAATCACCAGGCTCGCAAGTATCCGATCAAACCGTCAACCTAAGCAGTAAACAAACTATTGGTCAAGATTCTGTTACTGCACTGCCCATTTCATGCCTGCAGTGTTTTCAGAAACATATTTTAGTGTACTCTTTAGCTGTAATATGAGAAACTTTGTGGTCTGGCAGCCATGCTGAAAACAGACGAGCATAAACCAAACATGGCCCAAAACAGCACGTCACTCAACCACCAGAGCTTCAAGTGGTCCTCGCCGGATTCTGTGTCTGCAGAGGGAACAAACATGTAAAACAGCAACTTCAAGAAGAAATAATGAAAAAAACAGGACCACAACGACTGGCTATATACTTTATCAGTTATTCTGTAGATTGATTTTTCCATTAATGATGATTGTTTAGTGTAACACATGTCAATAATGAGGAAAAAGTACTGTTTAGATGTTCCTGGAGCCAACGATAATTTCTAGTGTCTTATTTTGCCCAACCTAAAGTAGCCTTCATAACCTGAAGGTGTTCAGTTTACAACAATATAAATCAGAAAAAAAAATTCACCTTTTAGGAGCTGAACACAGCGAAGATTTGCCATTTTTCTTGATAAAGACAAATTAACCCCACTAATCAACTATGCATTTCAGCCAATGTGTCAACTAATGTTTTTTTTAATTTATGATGGATTAATAGTTGTGTCTGTAAAATGTCAAAAAATGCTCATCACAGTTTCCTAGAGCCCATTTTGTCCTCAGATTGCTTCTTTTGTCCAGAGAGTCTACAGTTACGTCATAAATGATATAGAAAAGTAGCAAATCCTTACTTTTAAGAAGCTGGAATAAGCAAATCTTTGACATTTTTGCTTATAAAAATGACTGAAACAATGAATCAGTAATAGAAATAGTTGGATCCTTGAATTTCTTTTGATCGGCTTTCTAATTTCAGCATTAGCTAACACACACAGCTCTAAATAACGGGTAATTTGACCAAGCTGATGAAAATAGACACATTTCAAGTGTGATTCATTGCCCTGTTTTTTTAAGAGCAGCACAGCCACCTCATTAAAAGCTTGTACTCTGTGTTGTGTGCCTCCCTCTCCTTTTTAGTCCTGTCCATCACTGACATGTTGAAATAAGGTTGCTGATGGAGTGACCTTATTTTCCTGCATTTTTCAACCCGTGTGATGAAAGATAAGGCAAACGCGAAGATACAACAGAATCATCCGTTTCTGCATCTGTGGAATGTGTGACCCGGTGTTACCCTCTTGGATCCGTTCCCATCCACACAGGAAGTGGAGCATTAAAGCAATGCCATTTCTTCCTTCTCTCTTCCCTTTCCCTCCTCTCTCCCTGCATTCCTTTGACTGACTGCGGCACATTTCAGGACAGCTTCATTCAGCATTCCTTTACATGCCGATTTGTTTGCCCTGCCCTCTTATTTTTTCCAAGTCTGCCTCCGTTTAGGTCCGGCTTGATCATGCGAGAGCCAAACACCAAGACAACTTCATCTCATCCAATTTTCAGCCCTTTAATTCAGTTTAAATGGCATGGCCGCGAGGGCCAGAACGGGAATTAATAAGAGCCAATAAAGCTCACCGCTGGGGCATCGAGGCCAGTCTTTAAGTAAACATTATGACTTCTTGAGGGGGGATTCAGGGGCAGCACTTGATGAATCGTGGCGGAGCTCGGGAAGGGCTAATTTCTCACTTAGCCGTCCTGATGGGGCGAGCTAATAGGCCTTGCTTTGCCTGGCTGATTGTCTGCTGGCTTTATTATTGTGCATTATCGCGCTGCCCCCTGGCTGTTGTTAGCGTTCGGCCCCGGAGACGCCAGGGCCTGTCATTAATCACAGAACAGCACTGACTCACTCTGCTCCAACACTTATCCCACTGACACAAAGGAACGACGAAAGGGAAAGAGAAATAGAAAGGAGAAGCAGAGGCATGAGAGTAGAGGAGAGGAGAAAAACTAAAAGAAGAGAAGGAAAAGTCCAATTGCGCAGGACGACTTCACATGACTTCGTAACCTGTAGCTGTGCAGCCTCCAGTTTGCTCTCAGCAGTTCGGTCGCCTCAAATAGCGCTTCTCTTTGTTAGACACCGCCTTTTAAGGCACAGAGGAGGATAAGAGGAGTGCATTCTGCAGTCCCTGGGCGAAGTGTGAAGACCTTCTGCCAAAGCCATACCTGCTGCCACCACACTTGCACAGGCCCATCTATCTGCTTGATCCTTCTCTGAGCGCACGTGTGAGCAGGAGGCAGCAAGAGATGTGTGTGTGTGTGTGTGTGTGTGTGTGTGTGAGGTTTTCATCAGTTCAGGAATTTCTCTTCCTCCACTCATCCCCTCCCTGGGGTCCCCCTCTCTTATTTACGTTCCACGCACAGCGATCGCTCTTGCATACTGAGAAGCGTGTAGAGCACCTGGTGCATCCGACTCCTATGCAGCGAGGCTCACACACTCTCAAACACAGTGACACACACACACGTGTTACATATGAACTGTGCTCTCAAACAATGCAGCACATGGCGCAACATGTACTCTTTGGCTGTGAAGGATGTTGTTGTCGTGCTCTGGTTGTGGCATCGTGCAGAGCGCTTTCTAAAGTCTTGTATGAAGAGTGTTTTCACTGGAGATGAGAGGCCCGCTGACAGGATACAGACCTCACTCTCTTTTGCTTCACAGTGTGTGCAGGGGCCGCTCCGGTGGAAACCTTAGCAGTGAAGTATAAGGCGGCTGCTGTGACAGACTGATTTTTATAATAAACTGAATTTCAGTTGCCTGCATGGATGTAGAAACATATTTGTAATCATACTTATCTTAATTTCTGCAAGTTCATGACCAAAAAAACTTTTGAATATAGAAAAATGTTTTTCTTTCCTTCCAAGGGACCATCAGAGTTTTTAATAGCTTGGGTTGTTTGCTTTGGCCTGGTATAAATGGCAGAACAAGCGTCTCTTCCTTCCAAAGAATCAGGAAAAGTGTCTGATCAAACAAAGGCTCCATGTTGCAGCAAAGAAAGAAAACGAGTGAAGTGGAGTGTATGGGGAAACCAGTACCACATAACTGGGCCACCACAGCAACAAAGCTGTGTGCATTATCCATTGTCTCAGTCTTCACAGCCCCACTTGCACCGACACAAGTGGCTCATGAACAAACACAAAGTCAAAAATAAATAAACAATCTAATAAGCGCTGGGCTGTGGGGAAAACGCGCAAGATTTCCATTGTGGCGTGCGCTTTATTCGCCCCTTATCTACTGGGTAGCGAGCGCAAAAGAAGCATCGTGTAAGCATTACGATTACATCGTGTGGGTTTGTTACCCAGGAATGTAAGATGCACTCAGCTCATTCTGCCGTGTGGCGCACAGGGTCCCTCACCAGCCCTCCAAAGCATCTTAAGTGGAGAGGTCTGAGGGACCGAGACGCACGCGAGGATAATCTTATTAGCTCTGCTGAAAGCTACTGATGGGCTGTAGTGGTGCACTGTTTGTCCTTGACATAAAATATAAACACTCCTCATTTTCACAGGCTTCTCTTTTTCAAATTTAGTGCAATGCTCTTGTGATAGTGGCCCAGATTGTTTATTGTTTATTGGTAGATGCCATTATAATGCTGTAAAGATGAAACAAAGACAGGCAGGTCTCTTGTAGAGTCTTAATAAAGAAAAAGTAGAAAAAAGTAGAAAATATGCATTTTTTAAGATCTAAGCTAATAAATCGTGCCAGTAATCAGACCAACTTCTAGCTTTGCAGTGTAATGTAAAAAATGTTTCTCACGCATCATGGTGGGATGATACAGAAACATGTAAATAAGCATCAATCTGAATAGCTCAACCATGTCACTACATACAAAAGGGTGAGAAGGCCCAGTACTAAACCAGTTTGCATGTGCATATTTGGGATTTGATATGTGTGTGTGTGGCGGGGTGTGACTAATTCCTGCTAAATGGCCCTTACTTGAGGGGCTGGTCCCCATCAGCTGTAGGCCAGACTTAGTGCCATCTGGGCACAATGTTAAGTTTCACTGGTGAATGGGAGCCATAACCACCAAATCCCCACTCCTCTCTCCCTCCCTTCCTCTTTGCCTTCAAGGGCCAAGGGCGAGCCATAAGTGCAGTGTTGAACGCAGCATGGAAACATAAGTATGCGGTTTCCTCACAGAGCCATTCAGTTTGGAAACACCTCCTCAAGTAGGAATTTTGAGCCCATGACAGGTTGTCTAACCACCAGCGAGCACTTCCACTGTGTCCTTTAGGGCCTCATCCCCTTGCTGACCTTTAACAATGCAATCACATGCAGCCTGAACCAGCTCATTCTGTTTTAATGCAAGATTCAGCTAATCTCGCCAAAGGGCTTCGACTCCTGCTGCCTCTTTGCCCCTCAGTGTTTTTAGTTATTCCAGCTGTGCAGGAGCTCTTAATGTTGTTGGCATAGCTGCAGAAAGTGCAAAAACACACATTATACACACAGGAAAACATGTGCAGGCATGCAGGGGCACACACATGCATGCACACACACACACACACACACACACACACACACACACACACACACACACACACACAGTCTCATGCTCCTCCCTTTCTCCATTCATTTTCTCCCCCTCTTATCCCACTTTTGCCCACAATCTCCCTCAATCGTCTCCATCTCCCATCTCTCCCCTCCCCTCTAACTCGCTGCGCTGCGGTGCGTTTGTGCGCCGTTGATAAGCCTAAGATAGCAGATCTCGGTGGTCGCTGATGTAATGATGATGAATGCTGCGGCGCTGCCAGTCCCCCCCTCAGGGGGCCCTCGACACTGAACAGTTGCCCTAATGAAATGAACACAAATACAGTACCCTGTCTGTGAGGGGGGGTTGCCAAATCTAAGAAGACACTTCAAGAGTTTATATAAAAATGTCCCCCAGTTTCTCAGTGTGTGTGTGTATGTGTATATGTGTGTGTCCACCATGTATTTGCATGTGTTCCTAATGACAGAATGCAGTGGAGTTGGAGGTGCATGTAAAGTAGCTTCATAGAATTAAGCTTGTAAAGACGCAGCCTTTAAATAACAAAAGGCCGTGATTTTTTGATTGCGTTAGCAGTCGTTCAAGCTCGCATGAAAAAAGAAAGGAAGACTGGAATTTTTTTCCATCAAAGGCAAAAGTTTATTTTAGTGTTTCACTTTGATGTGTACAATTTGCAGATGACTTTCAACTCAGTGCCTTTGTCACCAAGGCGTATAATTTATGTTAAATTGATTTGCTTAATGTGCTTATAAAATAAGAATGTTTTTTTTTTTTTTTTCTGAGGGAACCATCTGAATTGTGGCATTTTAAACCTGTTTAATCGCCTCCCTTTCTGCGTGGAAGGATTACAGTTGAGCACAAATAAAGATACACCCTCTTTCTCTCTTCTCTAATTGGGTGTAGGACAGACATTTCATGGGAAAGACATTAATATGAAATTAACATTTATTTTGGGTAACAACAGCAACCAATGCCGTGTCGTAATTCCTTCTTTTGTGCCAGGCCTCTGTGTCACACCACTGCTACTAATATTTCTGCGCTGCCTCATGTAAATGTAGGACAAAATCAGATATCTGCATCTTGTATAGTTTTTGTTTCCTTTAGTGGAAGTTCAAAGTGCTGAATGAAAATGACATGACACTGTAATTCTTTAGGGAACTAGAATATCCGTCTGTAAATTAACATCTCATGCAAAAGAATAAACAGAGAAAAACTTTCACATTTGGAAGCATTCTTTCCACATGATAATGTCTTGACTTAAAAACAGGTGTTAGTGTCTTCGTAAGGGTGAATTTCGGAGTGTTTTTAGAGAGTTGGACAGGGCGAAAATGAGCAACACGAAAGGCGAAAGCAGAGACAGGAACATCTGCAGGATTGGGTGTGGGCGTCCAGGTCAGAGGGATTATGGGTGAAAAGGTCCTGCTTTTAATTGCTGCTTTGGAACTGTGGCCTGCCTTGTGGAACACAAAAGGCCGGTCAGACACGCTTCACTGGCTTGGACTTGTGAATATTTGCCCGACCAGTGGAATGCCCGCTTTTCTCCTCAACTCCCCAACAAACCCCAATCCTGCCCCTCATAGTCTCTGCACTTTCAGCACTTTTAGCTCTGGTCCCAGTCACCTGGGAGCCGCAGGGAGACTCTCACATGTATGCAAACCCAACAAGCAAAACATGCTGAGAACAGGTTGACTGATATGGGATTTTTGGGGCTGGTGCTGCTACTGGTGTTTGCGAGAGAGAAAATTCCAATATCTGATTTATTGGCCAAATAGAAAGATATGTAATGGAGGCAAAACAAATGTTATTCCAAACATCAGTGCACTAAACCAGGGGTTCCCAAACGTTTCAGCCCGCGACCCATAAAAATAACGGTGCCAGATATTGGGGACCCCCATCGACCCTGGAGGTGGTATATAATGTTGTGCACAGCTGCGCACACACACTATTAGGCCTATGCAAACACAGGCATTAATACAACACAAAAGAACAACAGCCTAACAACTATAATACTATTTTAAAATACTTTTAGAAACAATATAAAAACGAATATAACCAGAAATTATACAATAATGAGTTAAATACGCAATTTTAGATTGTTTGAAAAATGTATATGTTTTTTTGGAAGGTAAATTGCGACCCCTCCTCTGTGTCTCGCGACCCCCCGGGGCGTCCTGCCCCCCGCTTTGGGAACACTACACTAAACAATGAAAACTTCGCTTATTAGTTACTAAACAACAGGCCACCCTCTGCTGGACAAACTACGCAGATTCATTATTTTAAATCGCTAGTTCAAGCATTTTTTCCTGCCTTAAAAATATTTTAGTTTTAATATTGGTGCATA